>JAOBRC010349460.1:0-12865 GCA_027575255.1 Scolionema suvaense
AGCTGGGTATAGTGCAAATGGAGAAACCTTATGAAAGAGAAAAGCTAGCGGATAGAAAATCAAATCCAGAGTCAAGGGAACCAGATTGGAGGAAGGAGAGTCACGACGAAGCATTGTGAGAGACGAACTGTGGCACTTCAAGCGCCGTGGAGTATTCGGGTTGACCAGTACCACGTCTCGAAAAGAGGGAGTTCCAAAATCAAGTACACTGATCCAAGAGCCTGGGTTTGCCAGCGTTACGGCCTTCGCCAATGGAATACCAACCGGTCGAGTATGGTGAATACTGCACCTTTCTTTAGGTAGCTACCTTTAGCGTGACTCGGTCACTCTTAGTGCACAGTTGGTGCATATTCACAATGGCCGCAGTTGGTTGGGAGAGGGTGCATTCAGATCTTTTACATCAGCTGGTAGACACAACAAGGGAAAAGTGCAGGGGAACATGAAGCGAATAGGAATCCTGATCATAACACTTCCTGAAAGCTTCAAGCCGAAAGGTAGCCTGGCATCCAAGCTTTATTTTCCTTTCGCTCGATTCAAACTCACGAGGAGAACTTTTCAGCACTGAGGCAGGAGTTGCTGATCGTCGGTGAACAGACGCTTGGTGGTCAGGGTAGCCGAAAGGTCGCTCCAGTTTGCAACAACAACAACGCAAATTGTTTGTATATATGGACAAAATATCTGAGTTTGCTCAACAGGTTTTTAGGCACGACAGATCATTCAACAGGGCGTTTGGGTTTACAGTATGCGCAAAGTAGATTTGGTTGGCTACGATAGATGTCAAGTTAACTATAGGATGTGGGCCCCCCCTGGCTGAAACCAACAGATACGGCCCTGGTTCAGTGCCTGCATCAGGATTTCGGCACTCAACTCAATATACTGGGCACCGATGAAAGGGTGCATGCAGGTACGCCAAGCAGGAGTGGCCAACTATCACCAGAAGCAGTGAATTAGATGCGGCATAATAACATACCAGTGTTTTATAGGCAATATTCATTGAAGAACAGGTAAGCACCAGAAAAGTCACTACAGGGCTCTTCCTTCCAGCTACAGCTCTATAATTACAATGGGAGCCAACAATCATGGATAAAGCTGCAAGTACGCCAAGTAGTGTCCTGAAGAGAGAGAGAGCCACAGAGGTGAACTGTGGCAATTAATTAACCTGTATCTTTGGTTGAATGCAACAACACCATCAAAAGAGATAGGAACAAACAATGAGTCATTCAGGAACTGAACGATTCAACATTCTTTCTTGGCTACACCATCAACATTAACAAAAAACATTTGAGTTGAACTATGAGACAAGGACCGGATGAATGAGGTATTTTTGACTTTGACTGTCTGGTTCACAACAACAAAACATTTCTACCTGTAGCAGGTTAGGTTGGAAGAACATATTGAGACACTCTTGAAAAGAGCTTCTCATCGGTACAGGAAGGATGAAAGACGTTTGCTCCTCATGGCACTCTTGTGAGCAACCATTAGAGATAATTGAAATCAGAAACTGACAAGAGATATTATCACAACCATCGTTGGGCAGGAGAAAAGAGCTCAATCAATGCATAACCAAGAGTTTCTGCAGCATCTTGTAGCAAATTTAATGGGAAAGTGAAGTTGCCACGACTTCTGATAGTACTTCCCAGGCACTTAATGAATTGGGAAGGATTGATGGCAGCCATTGATAACTCACAGAGTGGCATGATCAAAAGAAAGGCAGAAGTAAGAAGTGCCACAATTTGATGCTCCGAACGTTTGCTAAAATTTTGCTACGATACTAAGACACTGCAGGATGGCATGAAGGTGACATGTGTTACCCTAATTAACTAACTCGTATTGTTGCCATTTTAGCCCTACGTTATTCTGATGCAAGTCCTTTCTGCAGACGCGAGGACACCCTCTGCTAACTGAGTGTGGCCTGCAAGACTTGTCAGTTTCCGAGGGATCATGTCATAAATCACTGCACCAAAAAAGAGAATCAACTGATAGCTACATATTAAAGGATGTTTTCATTGACATAGAGCTCGGAGACTTCAAAATTGAGCAGAATGCTTTGGCTTACAAACCACGGCAATGCAAGGACGACTTAGCAGAGTTGGCACAAAAGCCACAAACACCAAATTCAATACCAAAGAAATCAACCCTACAACCAACCACCTTATCTGCTCACATAACAGGCATACTGTTCACCTTAGGCCAGGAGTCAAGAATCTATATTTTCGTCAGTTCAATAATTATGAGAGCTGAGAGCTGGGCAGAGTAAATCATCATGCAAGGGTGCAGAGTAGAGATAGCAATGAAACCTGGGATCACAAGCTTTTCATAAAAGTCAACTACCACCTTCCAGTAGTCAGCATACAATAGCAGACAGTTCTGCTTACCTTTTGGTGTTTTCGAGTTAGGCAGTACAGCACCCACATTTACAAAATTATTACGGTCAAAATCAGGCTTTGTAAAGGTTCAATTACACTGATAAAAGATAGCAACTTAGAGTAAAGAAATTTCAGAATAGCATCAGGCCAAAATGTCACACAACCTTGTTCCACAGCAAGCCTGGAAGATATGTGGCGTAGTGTCAGGAGAAGTCGGACACAGATAACACTTTTCCTTAGCGGTGATATGCCACCACTTCAGATTTGCGGATGAAGGCAAAGTGTCATGAGGAGCATCCAGTCAGAAACATGCCAAAGATTGGGGCACGACATGTGGAGTTTTCCAAGACAGATCATTTCCGAAGAAATCGGACCATCTCGTCCACGAACCCTGCACACTTAGCTGAGCAGCTTTCACCAGCAGCATTGTCTTTCTCTGTAACGATTGATGAAAAGCACGAACACACTGGAGTGTTACAAATAACTTGACAAAAGCTGTCTAGTTGGCTAAGGGGCTTGGCTACCTCAGGGAAGACTGGAACAAGTCTACCACTCTCTCCTGTTGACAGGTTGGTAATTGCGTCAATGGAAAGGACAATGAAAGCTTGAATATGGACCTGTACAGGATCAGGACGATTGCATGCACAAAAGAGCGAGTACAGACACACAGACGTAGCACAACCAAAAATGATAAATGAAAGCTGCCAGCAGCAATCAAACAAAGTATACAATTCTTTGATGATTCAGACGTAGATCAGGGTTAACACCTGTCCACCAGGACGTGCAACCTAGAAGTAGATTTAAACCATGTCTTATGGTGCCAACACTCAGCATTACACAGGTGCTATGCCCGGCCTACAATTCCAATCCCAAAAAAATAAATATGCTCACCTCACAATCCATACTTGCTTACAAACACACAAGGCACCTTTCTTCACACTCACACTTGCACTTGTACACCAACTTATGTACGCAAACCCAGACACATGCACGCACGCGAATTGCGTTTTCAAACGCAAAAAAGATTATATGCCCACATGGCTAAAAAAGAATAGACATGATGGTTCATTCTTCACCACTGCCACAGGTGGAGGTGACTGCTGAGCTGTACCACATGAGCCACTACTTACTTTTGTGGCACCATGCCCAATAATGGCCTCCATCGCATAACCAGACTGGTTGACAGTAACGACAAGCTTGTAATCAATATTGAAAGATAGACTTTTGTCAGCCCAGATGGGGAGCTTGAGAGCATCTTCAAGGTAACACAACACTCAATGTCCCGGTTATCTTTGATGACTCTACTATCCAAGGTAGGACATCTGTCAAAATGTAAGAATTAAGGCACAGCCTGTCTAAACTATCACACACTCTATTGCCACATAAGTGCACCTAGCACACTGAGGACAAAAGCGTGGTTTAGGAGGATGGTCGAGTTGCAACAAGCTATTAAGAGATTTTAATGCTGGTTGAAATCGAAACCTAAAGTATAAAGTGATTTTCTTCGCAAATGTGAGAGGTTAAGCATTCATCACAAGATTTGGTTATTCGAAGAGACGTTGACACAGTGATGTGAACAGTAGGGGAGTCTTTCAGATTTTATCAATTACATCTTGGAAAATCTCTGCAGCATCCTGCTGCGTACTGTAGTTGAAAGGGAAGTTGGGCTGTTTTGAAATTGAAGCCAATAAAGCATTTAGAAAATTGATATGATTGATAGGCATTTGAGAGCGAAACAACAGGGTCATATCGAGAGAGACTGCTTTGGTAACAGGGGAGAGGAACTATGACTCTGAATTACGCATCTGCCAAATCACAATACATGCACTCAAAGCTTGCAAATATCATTGGCATAGCAAGTGTTCCCTTTAGTGTTTTGGGCTGCTGGCTTGCTATGTCTGGGGCTATCAAGTGACCGTGGAGCGTTGGAAGGCTGGTAGCATGACAATCGCGCCAAAGGCTTGCATTACAGGCTATCCAAATGCAGAATGATGTCTCCATAGCCATTTGGCTTAATGCTTTAAAAGTAGTCAGCAACAATCTGGTAGGACAGCCTAGTCTTGAAAGACATCCCGATGCTGAAAAATAGCAATAGCCTCAAGCACACACTTCCACAGCAAAAATGTCAAAATCCCAACCATTTTGAGTAGCTTGTTTTACCAGGTTAGCATATTTCTGAACTTTAGATGGGGATACGAGCATTGGAAAATAGAAACTACACAACAATTTGGGATCTATAATGGAAACAACCATCCCAGACGAACATCATCGGTGCAACAGTACATCCTGATTACATGATCCAACTTTTCAAGTGCATTTCTCTATATTTGTCTTTGCTTTCACATAACTTTTTGCATAAAATGTAAGTGACAATAACACATATTACTTGCACAAGCACACATCACTTTTATACAAGCATACATAATAGAAGTTTTACATGTACCAGACAGTGAATAGACCCAAACTGATGTGCAATTATTTACTAGTCTTAGTCTTTTTATTATTATTTGTCTTCCTCCGGCTAAGCATCAACATTGTTCTCTTTTCTTGAGGCAAATGTAATGGGCTTGTGGTTATGATAATGGTACACAGCACACAAAAAGGAATGGCAAATCACACAACCTTCGCAAGAGGACTATGAATCCCCGACATAAACTGTATCCAGCAATGCGATAGTATTTAGCAAAAAATGTACAGAGTGAATTTGAGCTGAATAGGTACCGACCAGCTGTAAATATTTTTGTAAGAACGCATTTGTTTGTGTGAAGTCTTCGATGATCTTAACTTGCACGAGGTGCATCTATTAGCAGCTTTTTGCTTCTTCTTGACATATATAAGCAAAATATCTCTGGTGAAATAAACCATTCTAGGTACTGTAGAAGTACCATTCTCACGTTCTATAAAAATAGGTTTTTTCTTACTTGTTCTCAATGTTTGGAGGCTGATCAGTCTTCTCAGGGCTCACAGAATCGTTTGTTGCAATTTTATATTTTCTCACGTCACGTGGAGCTATCAAAACAGTTTGAAGTACAGACTCCAGTAGTCAGATAGATTTTAACTAATCTTCGTCAAGGAAACATATTTTGCCTGAAAAAAAAATAGGAAGGGTAACAATCAACTTTACAAAAATCTATTTATTGATCAGATTCAGGCAATTCTGACAGCTCAAAATACCAAGGAAAACAGTATGTACGTCGAGACAAGCAACCACAACTACGAAATAACCCACTCCTTTTTATCAGATGGTAAACTCAATCGAAACTGTTATATGCAGTGAAATCAGACACGGCTTGTAAGAGCTACACTTTCTTCTTTATAAGAACCTGCTTGCTTAATTTTTTCATATTTCAGCCACATTGGTTCCCCGTTTATTCTCAGTAATGCTACAACACAATACCAGCTTGACGAAGGCCCATCTAACCACCAAAGGATCTATCAAAGGAAAACGTTTATGATGTTTAGTCTTCATTTATCGTACATATTTTCTTTTTGTAAGAATTAGGGCAGCACACAAAGGCTTGCTCTCAAAATGAACACAAAAAAAACATAACACACAGATAAGCTATGACCTTACTAAAGCATTTAAACATCTTAGCTATAACTTAGTTTTTTTACAGACATTATTGAAATTTTTGTCATGAACATCAGCATGGGTTTTTGCTCAGCTTGATTGTTATTTGTAAGCTAATACATTATAAAGTTCATTCATATTCTCATAAAGTAGGTCTTTCTCAGTCTTGACGGCAAAACCCAGCCTTGATGTTGTAGATTGCTCCTAATGTATGCAACTTTGAGGCTCCTGCTCTTTCTTATCAATAAAAGAGTGTAATGTAGAATATCCGCTATCTACTCTCAGTCCCAGATGGTGACAGTATACTCCCGATAAGTAATACCCAGAATAATTAGGGCATGGCAAAGTAATATGTGTTTTCCTTGGTCCCTTAAACTTCCTTATCCTTTTCAAGCCAAAGACGGCGTTCTAGCCTAATTCTTTATAGTTGTGGGTAGAAATCCGTGTTACTATGGAAGCCACCACTGCCCAGGTGGTGTGCTAAATGCAACTGGGGGTTTTAGGGAGCACAGTGAGCTCACCTGCTGGGCGATCTTTTGCTTTCCTGGACATTTTGGGGTATTAAAGGAGAACTCCAATAACAATCATGTTGACTTTATCTCCCAGTTGCAGATGAGTGCTCATCAATGATACCAATACTCCCTTCAGTTTTTACGTCTACCTTGAAAACGACTGGTATAAAGTTTCCGATCATTAAAGGTTTTCTGCTCTTAGCCGCCATGATTTCAAATGATAGCTGAAACTGGTACGATACACACAGTTCTCTTCAATGAAGTCTGTAAACCAAAAAGCATATCAATTCAAATTTCCCGCTCACCGCTGCAAGCACTTCCAGGGATCCCCTGAACAAAGACAATTGATGTACGTGCGACAGGCACTATAATGTGCATTTGAATGATGGCGGGATATTCAAATCACTTGCATGCTGCTCACATTGTGCACTGTCTGAGCTGTTTCGTACAGAGGCATTTCAGCTGAGTCAACTGTCAGGCGCTTTCTGGCACTTTCTCTACGGCAGAATTTTAGTACGTATACATGGCTTCCTTGCTTCACAATGCCATCGAGCTAATTCTATAGAACTTATTTGATTCAGCAGAGGAAGCTCTACCAATAGAGCCTTAGTCAATTTTTCCTGGAGTTTTCCTTTAACCTGCCTTAAAATGAAGGAATTTTCAATCTTCTATTGCCTGCGTTTAGCTCATGAAACACATTCACGTCACGTTGTTTGGTCTCGCAGACTCCTTGTGTTCATCAATTTTCACAACTTAGGAAGGTTCGTTGATGCATGGGTGAACGCTGTAACGTCTGTCGTTTTGACTTTTTTATGAACCACATTAACAGTTTTTCAGATGCGTCAACTGGCTATCTTTTATCTCCCAAGCATAATTTTCTAGGTAACATCCTGTGCTTCACCATCAGCTGTCATTTTACTTGTGCAAGTGAGCAAACACTGCAGAGTAAAAGCCAAGGCAGCAGTAGACATTTAATTCTTTTTCTTACCATATAACGTTAATGATGAAGTAAACTCTTCTTTCAACAGATGGCGTGGCAACAGTGAGTTTGTGCTGATATCTTTTACAAAAACATCCCGCAGATAAAAATATAGACCAACGAACATACATCACTGGACAGTCCTTAAATTCTCTTTTCCAGTAGACGTGTGGCTTGTTGAGCTGGTACCATTTTTGAGAACATAATTATTTAGCATCGATGCTGACTTGTCTGCTGCTCATTACTATGCAATTGATAACACAGTTCTGAATATGGAGCATTGTAGATCAATGTTACGCTTCTAAGGCCACCAAGAAGCAGTTGTGATCAGGTTGACCGCAATCCACACCTCAATGAAATTAACTCTGGCGTGTTTTCAGCATGCCGTTCTTAGCCACTTTCTCATCACCATTGTATGGAGCTTTTTAAAGAAACTTCCGGAGTGACATGTTTCTGTTTCGCTTAATCTTGCCTTCTATCCGCAACTGACAAAAAAACAATATATATTTGATCACCTAGCAGCACCACGAAGGGCAAACGGATAACCTGCGCAGATATACTATTACAAAGATTGTGGCAGCGAAAGAACAAAGAAGGATCAGCACTAGTCTGATAAGGATCGTGGAATTGTCTTGATTTAAAACATTATTGGATTTGGTCAATTGATGCCTGATTCGAATGTGTATGTAACGATTGGTGTGACCAGCTCTGGTTGCGGATATGTAGTAGACTGAAGGTGTGAAAACAATTCGGAAGGCATGGTGTACAGTGTGACGGATGTCAGCTGAGAACATTATTGGTGGTTTCAAAAAACATTCATGCAAGATCTAGACACACTGATTTTTCCAGACAGGTTTCTGGGGCTGTTGAACGGCCTCAGAAACTCAATCCTCGGATTGAGTATAAAACTGAATCTGGAAGTCATATTTTCCTGATCACTGGAAGGTGTTTCTTCGTTCACAATGAATTATCTTCTGATCTCCCTTGCATCATTGTTTTGTATAGGAGCGATATAGTTTTTTCAGTTGGGCCTTCCATTGCAAACATATTCTATCTCTTCAAACGAAATCATAAACCTTGAACCATACTTGGTCAGATCAATTATAATGAGGTAGCCATTGTGTGCACAGACTGAACTGAAAGCTGTTCAGATGTTGCAACGAGGCTGGGTTTGGGATATCTAGACGGAATAAAAACAACTTTTGTTCATGGTACATTCCAGATGGTCAATCTTTCAACTGGAAGTGCCTCTGACTTTTTACATAACGTTTTTGTCATATAAACCACATGTCCGTTCTGGCATGGAGCGATGGCAATCATTGGCTATAGTTGCAGCTTCCGAAAGTATGGGGCCTTGGGCAATCCCAAGCCACAGTAGAATACTCATGCAACCCACGAGGGGCTTGAATGCCTAATGGAAGAATACATTAAACAGCCTCAAAAATTCAATCTTTCACAAAAAACGGCCCCAGCTTTAACTGCCTAGATAAAAGCCTGAGACATCAACACAATTTATAGGAAAGAAAATTAGTTAATGGACAGTTTTAAATATCAGCCTATCGTGGCTAGAACACTGAAAAATGGTTAAGTAAAACTCCAGATCAGTAGTACACAGCTACGTAATATGTTTTTTCTTGGTCCCGTAAGACAGAAACTTCAGACAAGTAGGACATTCGAAGGAATGCTTCCGCTATTTTTGAAGAGTGAGGACATTCCCATGCCCAATTTGAAAAATTTACATGGCAAAATGCGCATTTTCCATGGTCATACATACTAAATGCTCAGATGAAAGATTAGTGAAAAAAGTCTAGGAATTTTACAACATTGAAGACATCGCAGTGTTTTGTTGAAATGTTTCTATACTACATCTCGATAAGTAGGACAAACAGAGCATTTTGACACAAGTATTACATACAAGGAGATTAGGACACTGGCTTTTTTTGGTCCCTTGAGTGTACTACTTATCAGGATTATACTGTATAATTGTTTGAACCAAAAATTTAAGATAATCGCTTGTCATTACCCTCTAACAACTTGAATACTAGCATGTGACATTCTGCCGCTCCATGATTGCACCAGATTAGAAATTCAATGCAAAACAAGAGCAGTACTGACAAGCAAGAGAAATGGAACTGATGTAGTGACAGAGCAAAAAGAACGGCACTGCAATAGAGTGGTATCTACCTACCTTCAAAGCCATTTTCAGGAATTTCGTTAATTTCCTGGCAGCAGATGGAATCCATGAATGTATTCATTGGTTTACAGCATTTGCTTAAGCACCACAAACTGCTTCCAATCCTTTGTGCTTCGTCATAATCTGGATCGGATTCTCTATAGTCAGTAGCATTCTGTTGCTCAGCATCCAACTACTTTCCCCCAGGCTCAAACATATACGGCATCAGCCGCTCGATCACTGCCTCAGCTTAAAGAAGAGCTTTCTTTGACTTCTTCTTAGTGTTGCATCATCTCAGAGATACGCATTGTGCTAGTACAATGTGAGCAGCTGAAAAAGCTTAGACAGGGCTAATGATTTGTGCTGGATTTTGGTGTACATCAGCACAGCACGCAAAAAGGAGTACATGAGCCTATCGGAAAAGAAACCTGAGCATCATCCCATTCAGTATAAATTGCTTTGCTCCAATACAGGTTACAATCCTGCAAAAATTGACATCAGTAAAGTCTTATGAAAAATGAGGTTGGTTCTAAAGATACCATTTTGTCCGGAAGAGATGAAATTTACTAATGCTTATAAAAACAAAAACACCAAGAGAATTGTTCATCATAACACAATCATGTTTCAGTGTGAAATTATCTCAAAAATACTGGAAAACTCCCAATGTCAGGCATGAGCCGCCACGTTTAAGAGGTAAATTGCTTTCCAAAGCACAGCGTCATTACTTTTGTTGGATTCCTATTCATTTCTATATATTTATTTTCAACTTTAACTTCACGCAAAACGTTGTGTTTTCCCGGTATGATGTATTCACAGAAGTTGGACGGATGAACAGGCCTCATGCAACGTTTTCCATAAAACTGCTTTCATCGTAGCATGAGTCCAAAGTTTAGTAGTCTAGAGCTGCTAACGGAGGCACTATGAAATGGCAACATTTCAGATGTACTCAGGTACTTTTAAAGACTGCAACACAGTCCTCAGTCATGGAAAGTTTCTAGATGTTTCATGCAATAGCCGATGATTGCCTAAAAATTGGTCAGCAAGTATGTGCAAAGACACATTATATCAAGTTAAAAAATCAAATAAATCGGGTAAGCACAAATGGAATCAGAAAGATCTGGCTAGAATAACATCTGGGTTAATAGAGAACCATCGCCCAGTATTGGAATACAGATAAATACAGAAAAAGAAATGCACAGCTTTGTTATACACACCTTCCTTCTAAAATCAGATCTCACAAACTTAAAGCAATATACCGGTCTAAAACGATATTCTCCCTGCTGATAGATCTTGCAAAATCATTAACATTGGTTTTTATTTGAGTAAAAAAGCTTAAGTGGTTCTTCTTCAATGCTGCTTCAAAGTTTGATATTTTTCACTGTTCCTGTGCTTCTCAATTCAGCTCATCAATGACGTCATCTAAGACCGTTTCTAAGGTTAATGGCTTTCCTTAGCAACTCAACATTTCAAGGTTTTACGTAAACCTTAAAAACAACATAGTGCACTTCTATTTCTGATAAAACAAAAGTAAGATTTACTAATGATTGCAATTAAGAGCAATTTGGCAATTAAGATGAGATAATTGCACTTGGTCTGACCATGCGTCATGGATAATTAGCGTTCAGAACAAAAATGGTAGCTGGTCAAAATTCTCCTTGACTTTGAAGGCAGATATCTCTGGAACTACAACAGTTTTTTTCATGAAATAAAAAGCTTCGGTCATGTTTTTGAAGGCTCTATTATCATGCCAAAAATGATTTTAGACCGGTATATTGCTTTAATCATTGTCATTTCTGTCAGCCATGTTTACTTGTATGATTAGCGTGTTTGGTTACAGCCTCTTGGAGAAATGTGTTTCACCACACCTTTTTCTATACATATCACAAAAAAAGATCCAGCCTGGTGAGGACTAACATTCCGCTGGGCAGTGCATCGTTAAGTCCCATAATTCGGGTCTTCTTGCGGAGTCATCAGTGATGAAATTCTGTTATGCCTTTTCTCTCAGACTCTACTCACATGGTTATCAACACTTCAATAATCCTACAAAAATAAGGGTTCATGCTAAAGCCAGTAGCAGAAGGCTTAATAGCGCAATTCCGTTGTTCGACGAACTTCCTGAAGGATGAAACTACTATGCATACATCACAGTTGACTCAAAGCTCATAGTTAAAATCAATCCTTGTAGAGCGCAAGTGTTTCTCATTCACGACTAGCAGCCACCATGGCCTAATTCAAAAAGTTGTAATATTCTGCAAGTGCCACAGAGTGTTCCAATGATCTGTGCATTGCAGTTTGTTCGTATGCCGCAAATAGACAAGAAGGGACAGCTTAACCATGTTTCATATGGGATCATTTCACCTTCATACTAAAGGGGCGGGGGGTTATTCCAACTCCAACAATTTTAAGCTATCATAATTTATGCAGTCTCAGTAACTATTCAGTGATATCATCATAATTAGTACTGGCTGCCTAATTATGCCAAATTTAAAAAATTCACGTAATTCTTCTACTACGATTTTGCTTGAGTTAGAATCTAATGAGCTCTAAATGACTAAAATAGCCTTCATGTCCCCAAATTTCTTCATTTCGGTAGGACCAAATAAAATTAGGACAGGATCTGCGTGAACTCGTTAAAAGCTTGAAAAAGGCAAGTCATAGGCTTATACCGTTTATGCGATATTTTCTGGAAACCCGAGGGAGGGGGCGGACTCATCCCCCATATGGAACAGGGTAAAGATCAGGACATTGACAGCAATGCTGCAGACTCTCCACATTTTCTGAAACTAGAATAAATATGATCAGGGTCGTCAAAAGGCACAAAGCTGTTTTCAAGTAAAGCCTTCATATCGATACAGTACAAGAGGCATTCACAAACGATAAATGTGTACTCTAATACCTCACATAGAAGAGTAGTGCTTATGACAATCCTTATTTAGCGCCTATCATCAGGGTAATAGGGAAAATAATACGTATCCATGTGACCAAACTTGCACTGTGAGCTTTGATATGGTCAGAATTGGACAAGCTAATCATGTATGATTAACGGTTAAGATCAGGAATTGTCGACGAGAACTAGTTCTTCACGGTTAAGGGAGTGTACCTACTTTATTTACGGCTGATAGTAATTCTTTAACGGTTAATTTTCAGGGTCAGCCGACAAGACTTCCAATCAGCCGTTAAGATCTTAAAGAATGTTTTGGAACTATATATTGCCCGTAAATACTTTTTTCTTTGCAGCTGATCAACGAGCTTGCCGGCAAGAGA
>JAOBRC010349571.1:0-12865 GCA_027575255.1 Scolionema suvaense
CTCCGTGCACCTTGAAGCAACAATGGTGCACGTTAGGCGCACGATACGAGCGTGCGCCTAATTTTTTAAGCCCTGGGTTTTCTAATGTACGTTAATAAACTTTGCACACTGATTTATGTGTAATTACGGGTTTATATCTCGCTTTCTGATCAAGTTTAGTTACTTCCACTCAGACATAGTTTCCTTTGACTGAATCATATAGACTTTTTTGTATTGCTCAAAAAATGCTACTTTCACAAAATTTGGCAGTTTTCTTTATTTTAAACTGGTTTTCTGATTTGCTTTAATGCTCTTTGCACACTGGAATATCTTAAATTTTGTGTCTATATCTTGCTTTCTGATCAAATTTAATTAGTTCCATGCAGAAAAAGAGCCATTTGACGCAATGATACAGACTTAAGGATTTACACTGCTCCAAAACTGTTACTTTTAGCAAATTTGAAGTTTTCTTAATTTGGGACCGATTTCTACCTTCGAAACATTGTCATTGCTAATCCTTATAGATCCCACCTTAAAAACAATTAAGAACATATATTGACTCCTTTACGGATAGTTCCCTTGAGGGAACTCTAAAATTAATGAGAAGTGCTTGTAAGGAGAAATCTACGACTGAACTCTTCCATGAGTTACTGTAACTGTGCCTAAATTTACCGTGAAGAATTCTAAAAGCTTCTCAAGTGGAAGGGGAGATAAAGTATGACAAGCCACTAGTTGCTGCTGTTTTTATGCATTCAGTGCGTACTGGATTGATTCATGAGACAGTGCGATTGTTGCAGATTTGATGTTAATGAGTGAAATGAATGAAATGCTTCTTCAACCATTAGTTGCCCAGATGGAAGTGTATACAAAAAGCTGTAGCATCTATGAAATATAGATTAGACATCATCCAACAGCAGCCACCTGAAAAGTGTACTAAAGCACCAACTAAGTCATGGACTAGAAGAGGATGTGGGAAATGTTCGAAATATAGAAAGACCCAAGATTGCCATCATTACTGGAAATGTTGTAGGGATAGTCACTATCTTAGCATTTCCAATCCATGCAGCCAAAAGACAAGGGACTAAGGGAATGAGGCGGCCATTAGCCTCGAAAATTGACTCGTCTCCTGATGTTTGCTGTAACTCCGGTTGTCCAAGACTGATGATTTGCTGCTACGTATACGTTGCCACACCATGTCTTACTGTTCTTAGAAGTGTCAGTGTTGAGGTTGGCAGAAGCGCAAGCTGCTGTGTAATTCTATTTAGTAGTTACACGGACAGTTAGCACACGATGGTGCTAGTAAATGTGTAGCCAGTGAGCAAGAGGACCTGGTCTCCATGGTAGGAAAACATTGTTTATTCAAATGCTGGATCGAAGAAGCAGAATGCATGGCATTATGAGACACTGGTGCAATTTCTCTTGTTAACTAGAATTGGTTAGAAGACCACTTACGAAAGAAGAAGAAGACTTTGTTTGGTAGGAGCAGAGCTTGATATCGAAACAGTTAGTGGTTTGAGAATTCCTGATGATGCTGGTTATGTGGTATTGACATTTCATCTTGCTGATGGTCCCGAACTGAAGGTACCTTGTTACTACGGGAAGGATTTCTTGACTAGTTGCTGGTTTCAATGTCATCACCATCCTTAGGAAATGAGATTCATCTCTGTAGAATCCGACATCTCTGGCCTACGCGCTTCCTGATCTTTGCAAGAATATTGGAGTGCGATTTTTAGCCTTGTTCTCTGTCTCCGGATCGGACTTTAAAAAGTGGTGGACTGATACCTGCTGAATCATGTGTGCATGTTCAGTGAAAGATTGACAGTTTGCTAATGACAAAGAGGAGGCCTACCTATTTCAACCAGTGCTGAACCATCCTTTGATGGAATTCTCAAGTTCACTGAACAAATCATAATTATCATAAAGGGTGTTAGTCAAAGGGTGTTAGTCAAAGAAAGTGAAACGTTAGCAGGACCTGATTTGAAGTACTATTGCACTAACCTGGAATTTCTTGGCTTTAAGTGGGCTGTTACGGAAAAGTTCCGTGAGGATATAGCATATTCCAACCATATCACCGTCTACACCGACTCAAACCCATTTCTTGATGTTCTTCAGACAATGAACTTGAATCCCAATTGATAATGCTGGGTATCTGAGCTATCTGAGTTCAATTTTACAGTGAAGCATCGTCCTGGACAAATAAACAAGGTTGCAGATTGTCTCTCGAGGATGCCATTGGATATCCATTCTTACGTCGAGGAATGTCACTTGATGCTTTCCAAGCTATCATGGCTGGATGAAACATGGCGAGCTGAAATTGCTGCACTTCAAATAGACCACGCTGAATCGATCAGGCTGTCACAAATTGTGAAGCTACAAAAGAATGAGAAGTCCTGAAGGCAATGACATCGCAGACCGGCATTCCAAAGGACACTATGTCAAAAGAGCTTCGCGATCTATGGCGTGAAAGGTGGAAGCTTTTCACTGATGAGCCTGGTAAATTGCAGTGTAGGAATGAAGATACAGTTCAGTTGATCCTTCCTAAAGTGTTGTGGCCACTTGTCTTCAAGAAACTCCATGGTGATGTGGGTCATCTTGGTTCTGCGACAGTGTTTGAGGTTGCAAGACAATGAGTATCCAGGCCAAAAATGTATGAAGACATAACTGACTTCAGAAACAAAACATTGTTAAAAGCTACTTCCAGGTCACATGTCCTGGTGCACGGGTGTTTCTGCCAGCCACTATTGTTATTTTCATTATTTGCCTGGGTGCTTGCAGGGCTGCGGGCGGCCTCTTGTTCTCTGAATCTCCAGATATTGCATAACGCTATTCCATCATTGCGTGGTAGTACCAAGTTTCTACTGTCGGCATTTCACCTGTGTAAGCTGAGTATTGGTGCCATAAAACATGTGGAAAGCTACGTCCAGGTCACTAGTCTCCAATTTTTTTCTTCTGAATCTTTTTCACGGTTCGCGCGTTTTATTGCTGCCGGCAGCCGTTATCGATTTCGTTAGTCTTCTATTCTCGCGTTATCTGGTCTTTGTGCGCAAATCAAGTGGGTATTTCAGCCATTCCATCAGTGGAGCTTCCTCCTGTCAATAGGGAAGAATTAAGTCAGTGTCACACTGAGCTTCTTTGGAGTGTGGTTCTCCCAGTTTCACCACAAACTTCTCGTTATGTTACTATATTACACTCAGGTGTTTTGTTTCCTCTTCATCAATGCCCATGCCAGATCCAGAAGAAGCTGAGTTGACAATGCTTTGCTCTGTTGCGGAACATTATTACTGGATCCCCCTAACAAACTGATAGCAATCGGGTTTCTTCTTTTAGAGAGTAGTAGTGATCGTTCCGAGTACATCTTGCTGATCGTGGATCACTTCAGGAGACATACCCTGGCTTACCCACAAGAAACAAATCTAGCACAACTGCTGTGAATATTCTTCTGTGGAGATTACATTGACTGTGATTTGGTTTTCCGGCATGAATGTAGCATGATCAAGGTTATGAGTTCGAAAATCAGTCGTTCAACGACCTGTACAAGTTCACTGGTGTTCAGAGATGTTGAACTTGTCCTTATCTCAGACAAACAAATGGTCTTGTGGAAAGCATGTGTAGTTTTAGCCGTATTTACCTTTTACTAATGAACCGGGACAACAAAGAGCGAATAAAACCAGTGAGCAATGATTCAAACAAATCAAAAAAGTGGACTAAAATCCCCATAAACCAGACACAGTCTTGAGAATTCAAGAAGCCTAACTATTTACAAAATAACTACATTTCAGTTTCTACAGGGAGTTTATGTCCACACTTCGCTCTCGTTTAACTCGAACTCTCTCAAAAAGCAAAAGCGTTCACAATTTGTTCGCCAATTGTTGTCTATGATAAATAATTTGATTACGTATGTTTTTATTGACTTGTTTGTAGAGATAACTTAACACAATTAAGGGATCATAGATAAAACATAATCGGCAGGGATGTATGATGAATGCACTATTTATAGAAGGGCACGTGAGCAAAACAATTGCTGCCGTTATGTCCGGGTAGATTACGTCCAATTCCATATTCCTACATCCACCCCTCCTTTGAGATGAGATCTCCTGGTCAAACAAACTAACATGGTGACAAGAAGCGAAGAAGTGTGACTGCCAACATTCGATTTAGTCATTGCAGTACTACTTTGTAACCTCGTTGGAACCTAGTAATGATTGCTGTGTACCGACATCTGCAGCTGACAAGTGCAAGAAGGAGCGTTTACAACCAACGGTGCAAAATCAGCAAAGAAGAGTATGCATGACCATGAGTTTGATACTCGGAAGTATAATTGGCACAAAGGTAACAGACATATTCGCTGAGCTACAAACTTGATTACACAATGATGTTTATGCTGCATAGAATAGAGATGCTTGGGGGACAGATGGGTGTTGAGTGAAGTACACAGGACTATTTGGTGCAAACTGAAACGACAGCATGTTCAGTGGGTAAACAGAAGACACAGTGACATAAGAAGGCTCGCCAAGTGGATGATATATGAGACGATCTGGGGGTTGAGTCGTGTGCTTGGGAAGAGCTGTATCTTTGATTTCTAAATGAACATCATCAACGGCATCTACAACAACATCTACATTCTCTGCGACAAATTAATTACTATGACTGACCCTGACGTAGTCAGCATCAGCGTGCAGGTCGAGTGTCGTGATGTGAGCAGCATGTGCAGCGCGAGGGGGTTGAGGGTCGGGTGATGCAGATGCTACAGGTACAGTGCGTTGGCGCGATCGAAGATGGCAGGAATAGAGATTGGGAGCTTCGCCATCAGAGTCGGAATAGTCATCAGATGATAAATTGTCACATTGCTCTGGTGGGACATGCTGACTCAGATTCTTACGCTTGGTCTGTCTTAGCCTTTGAGGGTTGTCATCTCGTTTTTGCATGTGACGATGTTGGTTGTCTTCATCGGTGATCGGTTGCACTGTAATAGCAGATTTTGATAAAGCACTCTTGACTTAGCTCGTGGCTGAACAGTTGAGTGAACCTCATAGACAGGAAGATCCTCAGCAACAAATGAAACAACACGAAGGATGTCACTTTCCCAGCAGGATCTTAATTTTCCTGGTCCACCTCGTTCCGACAGATTACGAACTAGAACAAGGTCACCAGGTTGTAGAAGAGCTAAGCAGGCTTTGCGATCGTAAGCAGATTTGTTGCGACAACAGCATTCACTGTTGATGTTATGGGCCACTTTGCAAGCATTACTTTCGTCCACAGAGGTTTGAAATATAACATCGATAGGAAGTCTAGGGTGGGGACAAAACATCAAAAGGAATGGAGTGTGACTCGTGCTTCTATGAGGAGTGCGATTATACAAGCTTATTTAGATGATTCTTCCATCTTGACTTGAACTGTTCAGACAAAGTACACGACATATCAAGTAGAGTTTTATTGAAATGTTCAGCATGCGGGTTACCCTGAGGATGGTACAATGTTATTGTACTGTGTTTGATACCAGCGAGTTACTCGAGATGCTGAAAAACTTTATTAACGAACTCTGTCCCATGGTCGCTATGTAGCCTTGATGGAGACCCGAACTTCAGCATATAATCATTAAAGGTACACTCCGCAGCTGTTTTCGCACTCTTGTTACGTCTAGGATGGCATTTTGGAAGCGGAGTGAAGGAATCAACAATAGCGAGAATATACTCTGATCCATCCGAATTCTGCTTGAGGTGAAGAAAATCGATAGAAAGCAACTCAAAAGTTGCAGTATGTGTAACATGGCCAAGAGGAGCTCGCATTTCTCTATTTGGACGTTTCTGTTTCAAGCAAGAGCAATGATTGATATGTTTCTTGATCTCTGACAACATACCAAACCAGTAGAACAGATGTAAAGCGACAGCATGAGCACGACCCGCAGATAGATGACCCATGTCGTTACGAACACCTTTGATAACATGATGGCGGAAGCACTGTGGTACTACTAACTGATTTTTACCAGCATTAAAGCAATAGAGAACTCCGTTAACCAGTTGCAGCTTGTGGCGGTCACGAATCAACAACTTGGAAGCAGTAGTCATTTTGCTTGTAGGAGCTGAGGTTGTACTTCCAGCTGATAGAGATTGAATAACAGGTTTCAAGTCATTGTATTGGTGTCGTGCTCTGGCTATATATATCATCTTTCCACAATGTCTCCATGAAATTCACAGCAGGAGTGGGAGGGGTAGCATTGCCGCAGAGAGAAGCAGCCCAGACAATATGCCCTTAAAGATCAGCTTCCATGCCAGTGAAGATAGCATGGATTTCTGTGGTCGTCAGATGTTTGGGAAAGGACGTCAAAGATGAAACAGGATTGCATCTCTGGTAGTCAGCATCTGTGTAGTGTTTTCCAGGTTGGCAGCGAAAAGTCAGCTAACTGAGCAACCCAATGATGATTTGTAGCGTTTCATTTGCCAATGGTCAAAGTGTAGCCCAAAGGGTTATTATCAGTCACTACAGTAAAATGAGATGCATATAATAAAATAATAGTCCTGAAATTTGTCACATAGAGCCCATTTACAAGCTAGAAATTCAATTTTGCCTGAGTGCAGATGATATCTTTTCTCGGCATCTGTCAATGTGCAAGACACATAAGAGATAACCCTTAACTTACCATCTTGCTTGTGGTATAGAACAGCACCTAGGCCAACATCGGAACCATCAGTATGAACAACAAATGGCTTATCAAACTCAGCGTATGCGAGAGCTGGAGGTGAGGTGAGACAGTTAATGAGGTCTTCAATAGCTGCTTGTTAACTGCTGTCCCAGACAATGGGACTTTGAGGCAGAGCATGCGCTGACTTATTTGAAGATGAGCTAAAGCCTTTTTGTAGATCAAACAAGGGCTTCGCACGGCAAGAAAAGTTAAGAATGTACGACCGATAGTAGCTGAGTAGACCAATGAGTTTGCGAAGTTCACAAACATTTTTAGGTACATGATTTTGGCAATTCTGTTACTGCTCGAACTCCTTCTGGATCAGCACGATGACCGACAGATGAATCAGTCCGGCCAAGATACTTAACCTCTCTCTTGAAGAATGTGCATTTACGCGGCTTTAACATAACTTACAACCATACGTAGAACCGATCGAGTATGCTTGAGGTGATCATCAAACGAATTGCTATAACAGATAATATTGTCAAGATGGCGTGCAAATTTTGTCTTGTGGGCCCTGCAAGCATTTAGTCATAAATCTTTGAAAAACAGCAGGTGCATTTTTAAGACGGAAAGGAATTCTTCTCCATTGGAACAGACCCCAATGCAGTTTTATAACGACTGTCTGGGTGAACAACGCCTTGCCAGTATGCTTTCCCCATATTGAGAAGTGAAAAGTAACTGTTACCACCAAGGCTGTCCAAAACGTCGTGCATAGGAGGTGAAGGGAACTTATCGCTAACCGTTTTATTATTAAGAAGACAATAGTCACAGCAAATACGCAAGTCACCGTCCTTTTTCCTAACAATCCAGTTTCAATCCAGTTTTTATTAAGAAGGTCCTCTATGTAAGTTTTCACTGCAGAATATAGCTGTTGAGGGACAGCATTATATGATCACTGTACTGGCTTAGTGTCAATTAAAGGAATGTCCATAGTCATATCCTTTATGAAACCAATGTCAGCATCATTATGCGAGAACGTACTAGCTTCCTCTCTCAATAACTGGTTTACTTGATACTGTTCCTGTTCTGTCGAGATCAATGTCATTAAAAAATTCTAAGCTTTTTAAAGTATTACATTTATCACAAGCAATATCATTTGGAGAAGGCAGGGATACATCATCTTCACTATGCAAAAATTCTGGCTTACAGTGCTGCTCAGGACAGGATGATGATGATGCAGATTCACAGCTACTTTCACTAACTATGCACTTGTCAACAGCAGCAGGAATAACAGAACACACTTGGCTAAGAGTTCCTGAGACAACTTTAGATGGTAACCTTATATCGGCCGGTGATGTATTTACGATTGAGACTTTTGTTCGATACGACCCTGGTGATAAATACAGAAGAGTATCTTGAGTCCATCTGGAATAATATCATCAGGCGATGGTTCAAACAGTTCTAGTGCTAGTTCTAAGGGTTCATATTTACAGGATACAGAGATACACGATACAACTTCACGCTTCAGTGACGAAACATAACTCACTGCTGCTTGATTGCTTTTGGTGCGAATAAAATTGCAGAACAATGTCGCACTGTCACTACTAGCATTCTCAAAAGCTGTACCCAGATCAGTCAAAGCAGATTCTGCACCAGAGTTTATGGCATACTCTAACACATTGTATCCAAGAATGATTTTATCAAGTGGATCCTTAGTAACTAGAAACGGCACAGTAATACAATTTGCTGAAGGAAATATCACATCAATATTATATACACCTAGCATAGGAAGTTCCTTGGAATTTGCAGCAATAATTTCTCAGTCAGTGTCAAGATAATTGCTTAACGTGTTTAGTTTATAACCAGGAATGTTTTTACCGAGCCAATCTTCCATACTAGACAGGCCTGGGAACCAGTGTCATACAATACTTCAGCTGGTACTTCACCAAACTGTAGAGTCAATAAAGGCTGTGAACCTAGCAAACCCACAACTTCAGAGTGTTCTTTGGGTGTAAACCCTATTCCTCGGGTTTTCGGAAAATATCTCAAAAATGGCAAAAGCCTACGACTTGCTTTATTAGGCTTGAGTTTACGCATATCCTGCCCAATTGTGTGCAATTTGCTTTACCCGCTCCCACGATATCACCCTTTTGTCATGTGACGTTTGACTAATTTTCTGCATTTTTAACATTATAAACTTCATAAAATAGCTGAAAATGAAGAAGTTTGGGGACTTAAAGCCTTTTCAGTCATTTAGCGTCCATTGCAATTTCTAACACAAGCAAAATCGCCTTGAAGTAATTAATTATGCAAATTTTTAAAATTTGACGTAGTTAATCGCCCACTACTAATTATGATGACGTCGCTGAATAATTAATGAGACTGCATAAATTATGATGACGTCAAATTGTTGGTCTATCACCATACCAAGTTGGGTGGTCATAGCTATAGCCAATTCGGAACTACTGGGGGGGGGGGTGTGGAATCAACCCCCTCCATGCTTACAAAGACCAAAATGACCCCATATGGAATAGGGTTGAGTTAGCTGGGTATGAAGTCTGAGGACTTAGTTTAGTAGTTACTGAACAAATAGCAGAACACAATTTTCTATGGGCTTTCCAATGAGATTTCTGACATTTACGATCACAGTATGTAACAGAAGGACATGATTAACAGCAGTTTTGCAGCAATGAACACAGTTCGGGGACAAACTCTGATCAGCATCGGTTACCTTTAGTCCCCTTGGACGACCGTTTCTTGTGTGGGTTCTGATTTCGCTTTCGTCGACACCCCGAGCTGAAGTGACTTTTATCCCCACAGAAAAAACATTGAGAACAGATTGAGGGACCATCTCAAGAACAGTTAACACGTTTACAGGTACCCTTAGCTCCAGCATCTCGATCAGGATGTAAAGTTACAGAAGAAGTGGCAGTTCTTTGTTGGGTGGTACTGTTGAGAATCCTTAATGTCAGTAATTTGCTACTGGAGAGATGCTACCTGGGCAGTCAAAGATTCCAAAGATTTCATTAATTGGTTTGGCTTTTCTGTTTTTAATGATTTACAGGAGTTGTTACTATCTTCCACTGCAACTGTGTTTACTTTCCCCCGACCAGGCGTTATCATGTTTTGAGAATTTCGGATTTTTGCCTTACGCTCCTGCTCGGTCAATGCTGTGCTGCGTTCGTGAGTTCCCAAACCAGCACTTCCTCATCGATATCGGGCATGGCCAGGAAAGGTATCAGCTTATTCCTAACATTAGCATCTATGAAGCTAATGTCCAACGGAATATTCCTTGCACCAAATTCTAGCCATAAAAGGGTCTTGGCTGGGTGATGCTGTTTCCTCAACTCCTCCCCCTTTTGTGCGGATTCGTTCAGTGACAGTGGACACTGATAAGATCTTTTCTTTGATCCTCATAGCACGCATAAGGAACTGTAATGGATTTTCCCCTGATTTTTGACACATGCTTGCTAATTCATGGACAAGATCATGGATGGATGGATTATTCATGGATTATTTTTGTCCAAAATGTAATCTTAAGATAGTGTTCAGTTTCACAATTGCAATGTTTGGATCCGCATGAAGAAGTGATCTTAGTTTTGACAACCTTCAGAATTTGCTGCAGCTCTAATGATTGCTTTAATTATTTGCCTATTTGTATATGGTAAATCCATGGCTTCCTCTGTTTGGTTTATAAGGCCTAGATAGTCCAAAGTTCCAGGCTTTGAAGCATCCCCAATAGTTCCCACAAATTTAGCTCACAAACAAAGTGGAGTTGGAGCACGTAGCAGAGGGATAAAAGTATCTCTCTTACCTTCATGTTCTTCATCTATTGAGAAAGGGACATCAGACTTACTACTACTACTACTACTACTACTACTAATACTAATACTAATACTACTACATGTACTACTTCTACTAGGAAGGGATGGCTCAACTTTATGATCTCCCATTAAAGTTTGTAATCTTTTCATAAGATTCTCCATTTCTTCCAAAGCACTAGGGTCAACAGACGCTCCAGCAGTTGACGTACTAGCAATTATATCCACAGGAACAGTGGCTGCTGATGTTGTTCCATGTGCGTCAGCAGCCTTCTCTGTCACAACCACGTTCACATCACTATGCACAACAGGTAAGCTCTCAGCACTCTTCATCATATGAAGTTTCAAACAAGAAAAAAATTTAATAAAATCCTCATCTCCAGATGTCCCTTCTTCGATCTCAATTCTCACTTTACCTAAAGCTCCTCTAACTAATCGGAGAAACTTAGCCTTGGAAATCAAAACAGCAATTAACTCGGCTCCGGAACGTCTAACTTTTTCGCAACTTCAATCAGCATTTCGATAGACGCTCCCGAAAGTAGTTTATCCACTTCCAACTTCATTTCTTTCAATATTTTGATCATCGAAGATGATGGAAGACTCATCTTTCTTCTGGTCACATGCACAGTGAACTGTGATCAGGGCTTACAGCTGTCCTTATGGATTCATAAATAGTGTATTTTGCGGAACGGTCATTTACGCAAAGTCGACATATCGATAAACAGTGATGGATCGTGTACAGATATACCTTTTACTAATGAATCGGCGCAATGAAGAGCGAATAAAACCAGTGATCAATGATTCAAACTAACCAAGAAAGCGGACTAAAATTCCCAAACACAGTCTTGAGAATTCAAGAAGCCTAACTATTTACAAAATAACTACATTTCAGTTTCTACAGGCAGTTTATGTCCACACCTCGCTCTCGTTCAACTCTGTCTCTCTCGAAAACCAAAAGCGTTCATTATTTGTTCACCAATTGTTCACCAATTGTTGTGTAGCAATGGATAATTTGATTACCTATGTTCCTGTTGAGTTGTTTGTAGAGATAACTTAGCGCAATTAAGGGATAATATATCCACTTGCATGGCTGCACATGGTCAGCGATAAAACATAATCAGCAGGGATGTATGATCAATGCACTGTTCATAGAAGGGCACGTGAGCGAAACAATTGCTGCTGTTACGTCCAGCTAGATTACGTCCACTACTAATTCTATATTCCTACACATGAACTGCACCCTTCTGCAGATGTTCTGCTGTCTAGATGAATCAGAGAAGAGGAAATGGCGTACTTGCGTCAACCAATTGATGCATGCCTGCAATTGATGCATGTCACCAACTCTGTTCTTGTCGATGTGTCAGTCTAGCTTGTAGTTTTAGTTCTGTGTAGAGGGATAGTACTACAAAATTTACTCAGAGGACGTGGTGAGATTTGGATGAAAGTAGCAGATACTTTTACTTAGGTTCCAAGAAATGCCAGAGATGTCTGTTGATTGGCACATCCACGCGGGTAAGGGGTGCGTTAACCTCTATTCGACCATTCCATTCCTTGTCAGACTAAGCTGCTTGTGAAAACTGCATGTCATCATAAGCCAGGAGATTTTGGTTGATCTGGATATAAAAAGATGAAAAGACAAAACAAGTAAAGAAGTTATTAGATGCCCTTATTTATGAAGATTATTAGATATAGATAGCTGTACAATGGAGAGATGTTATCAGTTGAAAGTTATTAAAAATAGAAGTTGATAGTTATTGGAAGTACAAGAAGTAAAGATGTTATAGGACGAAACATGAAGTGGAGAAGGTTTTGCGGATGAAGAGATACATTAGTAGATTCTGGTGAAAGATGCAAATTGTAGAACGAAAAAAAAGACAAGCTGACTGTGATGGAAACAAAGCTAGGAAAAGTTAAAATTTATGGTGGAAACAGGTAATTTACTGCTACATGCAATGCTAACAGGTTGCAAGATGTTCCTGTAGAATTGTCATGTCATAAAGCAAGAGAACTTCAGATGGCAATCCGTGAATATTCCCAACTGATGAACAGTTACCAGAAAAGGTGAAGATGTGGAGTTAACGAGAAGTCCATTGGTTTGCGATTCAAGATGTTGCAGTACATCGTATCAGGGGAGCTGCTACCCTGCTCATGAAAGATCCATCAAGCTTTTTTGCTATTGAGTTTTGAGAAGGCGGCTGCCAAAAAGTTTTGATAGTGGGACAGTTTTTAAATCAGAGACAAATGCGTAGCTGTCCATTATTGTTTGCCCTATTTTGTCAGTAGTGTCCATGTGATTCCTGTAGTGTTGCTCCGTCTGCCATGTTGATGATATCTATGGTCGGTATTTGCTGTGATATCATAGACACCGAGTTACGAGTTGCGAGTTACGAGTTACGAGTTGCGAGTTGCAAGTTACGAGTTGTGACCTTTATGTTACGAGTTA
>JAOBRC010349682.1:0-12864 GCA_027575255.1 Scolionema suvaense
GCAAGCTATAATAAGTATAAGGAACCTAATGGAAGGGAGTGGGAACGCTTGTTAATTTTTGTATTTTTTCCGACCCCGACTCCTCCCCTCGCTTATAGATTTCTTGCATCTCTTACTTTTTTCACCACAGGAGTAAAACTTCAGGGCTCTTCAGCTTCTTAGAATAGACATTCTTTTGTTTACAAGCTTTATTTTGTGAATAGAAATGGGGTCTTAATAGTGGGGGAGGTCGGAAATTTTACAAAAAGTAAATAAGCAGGTTGTCTTAGCAAGCCGGGGACAAAATTCCATACAGAGTATTGTTTTTACACGAACAACCTAAATATGAATATTCTTGGACATGGCCCGTCATGTCCACCCTAATTATACGTCACTACAAGTCAGCAATATCCACACATTAGGACTCACATTTTTGAGTTAAAAATCCAAAAACACAACATTCCAGACAGCCAGAACTCCACATTGAATTAGTTCGTCTGTATGTGCAACGACTAGGGACACACATTTTTGCTACAAATTTCTGAATTATGAATTTAGCGGTTTCGGGGTCAAGTCCAGAAGAGAAATTAAAGTGTGAAAGCGTCTTTCTAGCTCAACAGCGAAATTAAGATGCCACAAAAAATAGTATAGGGGCTAACTGCAAAATTAAAATGCACCAAAAGTCCGGGTTTAAATTGTAGAACGTTTGCTTTGTTTAAATTTAGTCTAAAACAAGATTGAAAGGCACCGAAATTTGTATTTTTGCCTGAACAGTGACATTAAATTGCTGTGAAATGCAATTTTGACAAAAAAACAAACGCAAAATTAAAATGATCGCGGAACCTTCATGCAATAAAGTAATCAAGCAGTTCAAGAAAAATACAAATTTCAATGCATTTCAATTTCGACTTCTGAGTAAAAAAAAAAGCGAAAATAACTTCCTTGTTCCAAAATGACGTATTTTCACTCGTTTTTTACCAAACGTAAACAAAGAAAACGCTTTACAGTTTAAAACCCAAACTTATTATTTCAATTTTGTTTTTCTTTCCGAAAAAAACAGTTTGGTTGCATTTTACTTTCCCGGTTGGCCCAAATGCAATTTTTTGCGGCATTTTAATTCGCATTTGAGATAAAAATGCATTTTTGCACCCTTTGTATTTCTCAATAACTAAACATCAAAGAATACCTCTGAAGAAATTCGATTCCCTTTTGGACCGTCTCCACAGATGGCAAGTAAGAAACAGTGAGCGAATTGTGATAGTTCCAGAGAACATAGCATATTCCTTCCTCAGCTAAAAATTCTAAGCAGACCGTACACATGCTCCCAGCTGACAACATAAATAACCACAAACACATGCATACAGTAGCACTACTGACAAAAAAATACAGAAGACAACAAAAAACACATAACAATAACATAATAGATTAAGTCGCAATGATCGCCCATGTGGTCTGAATCACTCAGAGTCGATGCATCACGCTTCTCCTTATAAAATCAATTTGACTTCCAGGCATGACATACGAGACATCGGTAATTTGACTAGCTGAAGCAGATCCCCACAGGAGAATATAAACTATAATAACATTTCCTTTTCCGTACTACTTCCCCATATCGCTTTGCTAGCAGCTGCGCATCTCGTGAATAGCTAAAACATATACAGAAGTCAGATTACCACAAAGTTGATTTGTTTGAAGAGCAGCCAGACGTGTCTTATCAAAAGCAAATTCCGGATAAAGCCAATCATTCCTGGTGATATCAAAACACTAAAAAGAACATAACAAAAATGTACTTCTGTTTTAATTGCGTGCTTCAGACTTAACCGCAGCCCACAAGCATACTCGTTTGTGCCATATAGCATCATAGTGTGTAGAGGGTTTAAATACTCCCTTTTTGGTCAACCCCTACCCTTGTGAAAATGCCGAACCCACTCCCCTTCCCCGTGCATGCACGATGACAGGCACATATTAACGTGCACGCACAAACTGTTCCACGCAACTTTGATATTTGAAAGCAAAGGTTTTCCTGAAGAATACATTATTTCCTGGTCAAGGGTGCAATGAAAAATTGAGCATTGATCACAAAAGAAAAACAAGTCTTTGTTAAATCAAAAATACTACATAAAACGAAAAAGCAAATGAACTAATCAATTCAAGCAATAGATACACCGGTCCGCAGAGATGGAAGAAACATACACCGACATCTACACCTTGATACAATTCGCGTCTGGGTGATTGTTTTGGTTGACACAGTCGCGTCTGGCTCAACACGGCGAAGGACAGACCATGCAGTCAGAATAGCGTCAACCAAGCAACTTAAGACTGAAAAGTTGAACACTGCTCACAAGAAACTAAACAAGTCTTTGTTGAATCAAAACTACTATGCAAAACAAAAAAGCAAGTAAACGAAGCAATTCAAACAACAGATACACTGGTCCGCAGAGATGGAAGAAGCATAGACCTCGTGCAAGTCCTGACCGACATCTACACCTTGTGTTTAGTATTATAAATGTGCGTGAAAATAAATACCTTTGTCGGCGAAAAAAACAAGTAAATTGAATTATTAACACCTCTTGTCCGCAAACATTTATCTATAAGAAACATGACTGAAGCATATCTTGGAGAAAGGCCCTTTGATTGAAGAAAAGATACACTTAGCTTTTCAATGAATGTGATTGATCCATTCTACACCAACATACTCCAGGACATAGAAATAGGCAGCAACACCAGTCATCGTGATATACTGGAACATCTAAAAATATAAATGACATCAAATTTAAAAAATCAAAGAAACTATACATGTTGGGGCATTGCAGTAGAGTGATTCCATGCAGTAGCAAATGTGATAGGGAAATAGGGAAATTTACACCGAACTTGTAAGATTGCGAATAGATCAACTGAAGAGTGAAGACAGCAACAACACCAGAAGCATGTTACACAAGAATATATGTGGAGTCGTGTACTAAAACGCATTGATATTGGTAGACCATTACTCCCTCAAATTGGGAAGAAACATGATTAGTAGAAACAGCTTATTCAAAATAAAGTTTGAAAAGTGTGGCACACAAATGGGGGCAGCACTTAAACGAGGCTTTACTGTACGGTCATTATCAATCACCATTATTATCAATAAGATGCCATGCAAATATTTACAGTAAATATCGAAATCACAGAGAGCAAACTTCACTATGCACAATAAAGTATGACAATTACTATTAAAAAAATCCGTCAAAAAAAGAAACAGCTTCGCAAATCTATTACACTCTTTATTTTATTTTATAATAACGATTTCAAGAACATATGTAAGCCTGAATTTTTTCGCCAAGTCAAGAACAATTTAAAAACAAGCGCAGGACGAGCCTCATCAACTTTCAATACTCTCAACTCTCTAATTGTAGGGGAAGGGTTCTTATTGCTAGGGGGGTGGAGGCATTTCAAATTTTTTATTTATTGGGGGGTGATAATAAATAGGAGGGGTAGACGTTTTGTTCAATAATTGTAATTCGAGGGAGTAGTGACTTATTCCGGGAAGGGGCAAGATGATCCTTTTTGCCAGTTCCCTCTTACTCCAAGTGAATATACCTCCTGTTTGAATGACGACTTCCCAACTTTTACCTTCTACAGTTAAAGAAAACGTTCTTTTGTTAAGAAAATACCTTGGTTTTCATAGTTTTACACCGTTTAGAGAGGGGCGTAATAACATGGGGGGGTGGGCTGCCTCTGAAAAATCTCTTGATTGGGGGGTGGGTTGTAATTAATTGAAATCGGGGGTATTTTGTCCCAAATTTCGGTAATTTAGACCCCCTACCATTAGGGAATTGAGAGTAGTCAAGATGATCAAATATCATGGTAAGACTATCATGGATGTAGTTAAATATGAATTGCTTTCGCTACGATAAATTATTTGTTTACAAAGAAAACAAAAGAAAGTTAAAGACTGTCGGGCCGGATCGAATCATGATCGGCGGAGTAGAAACTCAACTCTGTACTCTCCAAAATCATAACAATCTTCGGCTGAAACTTTCAACGATCTAGTTCATGCAAGTATTCTCTTATAAGCTGCGATTTATAATTACCTGTTCTCTCATGGATGGTAGCGAAGGCTTGAAGTCAAAAGATGACAGGTTTCAGGCTAGACTAGAAACTAGTCGCCTCGAACCGAACTCCGCACTCCTTGATCCCCTGTGAAAGCAATAAATATCCGCGCGCAACGAAAATCCCCCGGCGACTAGAACAATTTGGCAGTTGCGATTTGCGCGCAATTAGGTCTGACCACAGGACCGGGCAGATTCCTGCCGGGCACTGGGAACAATCAATTTGAGTTGAGTGTATTGTTTTCAGAGACAGATTTTAGAATTCATCCGGGGGAACACTTTGATACCATACCTATGAACACGAGGCGCAGATGAACCATGCGACGAGGACAAGACTGCTGTGGAAGCGTGCTGGCTCGCGTGCCTTTTGAAGCAGATTTTTGTAGTTCCCTTGCTGGGAGTATCATCTGAGCTTTTAGACAAAAATATAAGCATTTTGTCTGTGCAAAGTTACTTTGAATCTACAGTTTCTTTGATGGACACGATCGTATTTTATTACCTAGCCTTTTCTGACAACACTGAGAGCTTGCTGCTTCCAAAAGAAGCTTGGTGTTTCAAGAGTCTCTGCATCAAAAAATGGTATGTATGGATATATAAACCTCTTTCTTATCAATGCCTAATGTTTAGCCGGATAGGTGACAGGACTAGCAGCTAGATACCTCAGAGCTTTGCCTTGAGATTTTGAGTTCACCAATGGGTTGTTATTCTTGAAATATGTGTGGCTTGCTTGAGCTGGGAGCATGAAATGTATTCTACGTTCTTTCTATTTTTTCATTGTCTACATTCTGTTTAAACAGGACTGCAAGACGTCTAATTGTATCCTTTTGTTTTGCTCAATCAAAGAGGGTCAAGTATTCAAGGTAATGCAAGAAATATATGTCATGTGCTAGCTCATTCGACTCCATTGATTATTTGCTTTCTATGTTGCCAATTTGCTGTTTCATCAAGCGAACAATTTACTTTTTCAGAGGCGTATTAAATCAAGAAATCGCTGCCTTCAAAGCATTCTATGGTCGAGTGGATTTCTTATGAAAGGAGCTACCACACACACACACACAAGTCTATCTACCCTGCTTTGAGAATCTGGAGTTGTCACCACCTGTACTCGTCTGCATTTTTCCTGAGAAGTTGAACGTATTTTATTTTGTAGCTGATTCTGCTTCCCGTATTTTTAAGTGCTTTGCTGATGATATTGCTCAGTAGCCTTACAAGCCCAGCAAGTAGTAGATTTTCCAGGCGTGGAGCTTAATCTACTATTGTATGCTTATCCTATTCGAGGCTGTTGAAAAGGAAACCATGGCATGTGTTTTGAAGAAGACTTGATGTATTGTTTACTGCTAGCATGTTCGGAAATTCTCATTCTCCTGTGGAGCCTATTCATAACTTTTGTAGCGTTTGCCAACGAGATTTTAACTGTGGATGCTGCAGAATATCTCATCGCTATGATTCTTTAGTCATGTGGTGCCTGACGAATCACATAATGCACCTTCGAGTAGATGGTTATGCGAGTTTAATTTATGGTCCGCTTGAAGTAATTTTCTTCACAGAGTATCTACTCCCAGTAGCTTTTCGATTGCTCACTGTGCTGTAAAACGGTGCTCTCCTGTACACATGGATGATTAATCCACCATTGCTTCAGTCTATTGCTAACAAAGTCAGTAAAGTTGTTATAGATTGTGGACTGTTGTGATGTAATTGTTCTTTGTGGCAGCTGTGATTTGAGTTGTATTATCCCAAGGGAAGGATGTAGTGTTCGCCTGGTAGCTATTCTCCGAGGATGTTCTTGCAAATCTAGAGGCAATTTTTTCTTAGATTTATGTGACTGCTTTTTGACGGTGGCCAGGTTTTTTAAGTTTCTCTTGTGTGCAGTTACAATACTGTGACAAAGTATGCCAATCTTCTTTTGCTTAATTTTCTGCATTTAATCATACATGATGTTCTTGCCATGAAAAAGGCATAATGTATATTGAGTCAAGCAACACTCTTTTGTTCTGTTATATTTTCAATAATTGGCCAAAATGTTGGTGAAATTGTTATAAACAGCTTTCAATAGTGAGCATGAGATAATACCGACTGTTAGATGATGTATCTGTCTATGGGTGACAGTCATATTAGAAGGTTTTGATAATTGTGAGTGGTTGCTACTATTACTTTAACGCATGTATATATTTTTATCATTTTATTTAGCACTTCGGATTGATGTTCACTAGGTGCGCATATAGCTGTAGCAACGTTTTTATTTGTGTTTGCTTACGTTGGAGCTTTTCCTCCAAACCCTCTCTGTCACAGCTTATTCCAACACTCAGCTTGTTCTTTGCATCTCTTAACTTTTTACATCACAGAAATGGAATTAGAGAATTCTTCAGGTTTAGAGAAGAACCATTCTTTGAATTTGGAAGCTTTTCTTTGTGAAGCATTACTTCTGATTATCTTGACATTATTATTTTTTTACGCTGACTATGTTCTTCGACCCCAAAATGTATTCCTTTCTACGTCTCCGAGATAGAGTTTGTACGCTTTCGTTGTGATGTATAGAAACGACTAGGTCTAGTCTAGTTTCAGGCAAGAAATGCTCTATCCGGCATGTATCTGCTTCACACAGTGTGGTTTAATAACTGTAAACATTGCTGCGAGATTCTTTGTTTTGGACCCAGTCACCCAGCTGCGCAAACTGATTTTGTTCTGCAAATGGCTGAGCAAGTACGCGCATGAAAGAGAGGCTGTGATCCGGTCCAACAGTCTTTAAACAGGGTAAGTTGAACAACTCTACTTGGGATAAAGACTAAAGAACACGTTCTACCATAAACGTTCCCATAGCAACGCAGCACGTGCCAAATTAACGGACAATTTGTGATCACACGTGACCTGGAACTTGCTTGTTTTATATCAAGATACACTGCATAGCAATTAACACTGTTTAAAATGAAGCTTCTACAACTGTCTGCAGTTTTCAGCGGTTCAAATATCAGGTCTTAGAAATCAATCCTGGGGGAAGTGCTTGGGAATGTTTCTTTATCTGCAACAAAGCGATGTGTTTCACAGGGGAACTAAAACTATCAGTCAAACCATCAAGCCAAAATTACGTAACATGAAATATCTGCAGTTTTTGGCAGCCTGATAAATACAACTAAATCTAAGTATTCTCGCCTTCTAAAGGGCGCATTTTACAATTTAGTTATCTAAGCACGGCTTATTTTTTAGCCCCAAGTCGCTATCGACAATCAAACACAACAGGTTGTCCCTTAAGGTTCAAAACACTAAGATCCTTTGAAATACATGAGAAAAGCTGCCCTTTTTCTGGACATGGAACGCATGCCCTGCCCTTCTAGAATATGCCCTGTTAAGATCCACTAACTATTCCTTGTGAAGCGGAAAGTTATTTTAACACGTTTTTCGAATCTTGTAGCTGTCTGACCAGCGAAGCAGCAAGAACTTGTTTGTTTGCCAAAATAAGCGCCACACAACACAATTGACGTAATGACAACCAAGTGTGCAATCGTAGACACATGATGTTCTCTCCAACTCACCCCAGGAAGATGGGACGCAATAACCTTTTGAGCCTAAGGGGAACCAACTTGAAAGGGGAACATTGGTCAAAAATGATATTTTAACAGATAATAGAGCACAGCAAAACATGGGATTTCCCATCAGCATCATAAAAAAAGCTTGCTTAGTTCTGTAGAGTTCTCATCAGATTTGGAGGAAAGGCAAGTGGTGGGGGTCTGTTGTTTGTGAGAAATAGGCAGGAGAGGCAGAAATCCTGATAGAACAGTAGATGGTCATTTTCCTGCAGCATTTACATGGAATTATGTTTGGAGAAACCAGCTGCTCCGACTAGCTATTGATTTGATGCAATTTGAGCCTATTGTAAGAGCATTCTTTTGCTCCATGTGAACATTCTTTTGTATATTTAGAGATACAATGGATGCATAGTTAGCGACGGACGGGAGGGGGGCCTAGTGCCAGACAAGTGGCCGGCTTATGAATAAGAGGCGAGCGCACCTGCGTACTCCAATGTCTTGCCCTAGGAGAGCAATGTATATCGCTCGCCTGACATGCTATACGTTGCGAATGATGCATATGAATTGCGATGAGGAAGAAAGTCAAAAAAGCTTGTTTATCTGATTGACAAGATGAAATGAACAGCTTGCCAAAGGTTGAGTAATCCATGGATCATTGACTGAAAAATTATGGCATCATGCATGAATAAAAAAACTTTTCTTTGAACAGCTGCAATCACTCCCCACTCTTGAGGAGAGCAAAATGCCGCTTGTGACATTTTACTCAGTGGGGGAGGGGAAGATTCCGCCAGGTTTTCGAATTGACCGACGCAGAAATTGTTTGGCTGCACATTTTAAGCTCAATTTGAGTGGCTTTTCATAGTTTTTAATACTGAATAGAATGGTATAAGTTTCATTTCCCATTTGTGAGTCGATTTGGTACAGCGGAGAGATTCCTACAAGGCTTTGGGTCGAAAAATTCCAAAAAATCTCCCCAAAGTCCGACACAAATTTATTCTTGTACCTAAAGCATAGCCTCTGAGATCACCATTTAACTTTTGTTGTACTCATAAGGGAATTATTAAAAAGATGTATGAGTTTTGTGAGCAACAGACAATGTTAAGACATGCTGCAGGTGGCAAGCGTTCTCAGAAACGAATTTTCGTCAAAATGACGGCAAATTGACAAAACCTTAAAAAGTGTACCTTACAGATCTCTCGTCTGAGGCACTTCTAGGAACTCAGAAAACCTCATTTTTAGTTTATTGTACTCCTTAAAGACTGTTTTATGGTACTGCATTGGTTTCATGTCATGACAGGTACTTAACAGGTACTTATGGCACCTGGCAGAATCCGCCCGCCCCCCTCGGCAGCACACCAGCCAAAAAAGCCCGGCAGGAATTGGGTTAAGACTGAGGTCAGAGGTGTGCGAGAGGATGATGGGGATCAACCTTGAGGGCGCCCTGGCTGAAGGTATGCTTTGGAAGCAGAAAATGGAAAAAATTTCCAAAAAATGCATCACATTCACACCAAAACAATGGCCCCAACATTTGCTGTGCTACTGTCTAGGCCTATCAGCCGGAATTAAATAGTAAATAGTACGACAATTCGAATAGAATAGTGGTTCTAGCACATTCTAAGTGTAACTAGGCAGCTACCTACTGAGTAACGAGATAGAGGCTGAGCACGGAAAGATTTCCCCTACCTGCCGAAAACCGCAGACGGCCAAAAACTGCAGACAGGACCGTATCAATCCTGAGAAAGTGAAGAACCCTGGAATTTTTACTCTTGCACTCAAAATAAGTGATCAGGGGTGTAGGAATAAGCTCACCTCCTCTTCCTTGTCTTCTCTGTTCTCAGCTTGCTTGCACACTCTGCTTCTGCCTGCCTCCGTCGAATCGCGAGCTGTCAGGGCCTTTACATTGCCAACGGGCTGTCTTGAATATCTTTCACAATAGTAATAAGACGACTTCGGAGGTAAGAACAAGAAATGAAAAGACTCAGCTGCCATTTAAAATCAGCTCGATGTCCAGCAAAAAGCCGCAGCAGCCTCCCTTCCAGAGACAGCCTTTCAAGCGGCCGCTGCAGGGCTAAGGAGGACTAGGGAGAGAAAAAGTGGCAGGAATATGTCCGAACTCCTCTGAAGCAAAGTTGACAAAGCAAAAGAGACATGCCGGAATCTAGACGAATATCTAAGAACGTATATTACTTCGTATACTGATAATGACGCACAATTTTGCGGAGTGCGTATATCTTTCACATATCATTGTATTCCTGTAACGTACACGCCCAGGGATATACGAATCTTCGTAAACTTGATATTATGCGACGAGAGGGTATCCGAAGTTATATCGCCTCGGATAACCATGTATATCAGCCACTACAGTATATCATCGAATAACTCCGTATATTCCAAATTTAACGTAGTACGCATATTGCCAGATAACAAGGCCTTTCACGCTGTGCGTCCAAATTACGTGTTCCCATGACTCGAAGTATGTCTAATATGTTTAGAATACGTTTAGATAAATTCTACAGAAGCTAAATATTGCTTGGTTTAGGAATTAGTTGCAAGCGACAAAAAGAACAATTTTACCAAGATATCCGGCAAGGGAACGGGGCAAAACCCCACATCAGATAGGTTTTTTATTATATTTTTGATAGTAGTACGTATGACACAGTCAAGGCGTAGTTTTCGCATAAGAAAACTGATCAAAGTAGCTATGTTGTGCAGCACAGGAGATTGTGGTGCCCCTTTGGTATAATGCATAACAAACAATATGCAGAACCTCTCAAGTGTCACAATCTATTTCCTAGTCCGTTCACCTTCATTACGAAAAGCTCATTCTCCACCGTCAGTATCTATTCTCTGTACTCTCATTAAAACGCCTGCAGACTTACCACAGTTCTATTACTTTCTATCTATCTGTTAACCCTATCTGACGCAGGCGGGGGGGGGTGCGGCTTTTTGCCTCGCCTCCCCCCTGCCATATATTGCGGAGAAAATTTTGGGGGGGACCGTTTCGCAAACCATGCTTTCTTTTACTGTGATAGAATTTATCAATACGTATTCTGACCAAATTAGGGGTCAAGTGATTTGGGCAAATTTCCAAATATGGGTCAAAAACTCTTGAAAATTGAAAACTCAAAAAAAATCCAAATTTTTCAATACCAGACCCGCGCCTTTTTTGGCTTGTCAGATCTAGTACGGTAGGAAGTGTCGTGAAAAAAAGTCCCGTGGGATTTTCATGGACAAAATGCTTACTTTGCAGAACTTGACTTAACACTGTATAAGGTGTGTAAAAAATGCGGGTGGCCCGCGTGAATGTTGATACTATGTCTTTAATGATGTCATAAAGTGACGTCACTATATCCCCTCCTGTAAGTATCCTTCCCAAGAATTCCATGTCTTCCATTGTCTAAACCAGTTACGCTTGGGCCACGAAACTTCGCTAGTGTTGTCAGAACTCATTAAAAATTGGTAGCTATTTACTTTCTTATTACCTTATCATCAAGAGATTGTCATATATCCTTTTTGCAGGGGGTTGGTGTTCTTTTTTCAGATAGTTACCAAAGCATTGCAATGGTGCAAAAACTAGAGCAAGACTGCAGTTGAAATTCACAAAAAATTTAGTTTCTAGTAGGACTGGAATATTCTCGACGTTACGTTTCAGGAGTCCCAACTCTTAACAGTTTTGATCTAACACCTTTTACATAAGTCAATGTACTCCTAGCAGAGCCCTAAAAGTTGCTTCATTTTCTCAAGATTTTGATGCTCAATAATTTAGAAAAAAACTATGGACCTTTCCCTCCAGAATTTTTTCTCTCCTCATATTTATTTTCTATCTTTTGGGAGGGGCGCTCATTGGAGGGGGCACTTAAGCCGGGGCTTTCAGATAATTACGGTAATTGTTCTAATTCCTAAATGTTTCCTAAAGTTTCTTACTTCATTCGATGCAGTTGCTCATATTTTGAGTAGAGCCTCAAACGTTGCTTAGCATGTCATCAAAATGTTCTATTATGTGTTTGAAACTATGTATACAGGGGATGCGAATGGTATGCCACTTTCTCCATGAAGTGAGCCATACACGCACCAACGCTGGGTCATTTGATAGCCTTGTACGCTTTGCAAGTGCTGGACACTGAATCTTTCTTTGAAGCGTTCCCTGATATTACCTTGAATATGCTGATGCTGTGGATGCCTTGAATGACACCTGTGCACAACATGATTCCCAAAGAATCAAGCGATAGTTCAACGAAATGAACTTCTTGCTCGAATGAATGAGAATCTGATCCAAAATGGAAGAGCTTGGCAAACTGCGGGAAACATGGTTTCTAGAACTTTCCGCACTGGCAATTGGGAGCTTCAGCTACAAGCTCTAAAATCATTTTGCAACTGCATTTTTGTGCATGACAAAGTCAATTACGTCAAGCTTATTCCTTTGTACCTAGCTGACATGTATGGTATTGGTAAATTGAGTCTCACACTGTTTGCTACAAAACTGAGTTTCTTGGGTAAAAAAAATCAAGAAGTTGCATCAAATGAATCACTCAGTCAGTCAACTGCTAGTACAGGATTAGGAGGATTTACCATCAATTTTTAGTGATACATGGCACTTCGGAAGAACCCTTAAGTTTTCCAGGAACATGATCAAATTTTAGTGATGCCAAAACCATCTTTTCCCGAGGTTAGGACTCAACGTGTAGGAAAACTGAACTTGACATTTACGAAGAATTTGATACAGGTAATTGGGTGGTCAATAAAAATACAGATGTGTCTTTCTGATGTATCGGTGCCTACCGCACTTTAGAGAAATTCGATCCAAGGACAATCACTCTATGCAAGAATAAGAATCATACAAATATTTGAAATATATTTTCTCGTTGACCCTCAGATGGCAAAATTAGCTCAATATGCCAAAGAATTCGTAGCTTTAGACCCTGGATCAACCTAGAAGCGTCATGAAATGAGCGCAATCGTCCCAAAAAGTCATGAATTGAAAACTGAACCTTTGATAGAAGCTATCACCGTCTTGGGAAATCCATTCCTAGAAGACAGCGGACGCTCTACCGGACATCAGAGGAGACATTTAAGCTGTGAGGGAGTTTTGTGCTACATTTGTTCAGCAGCAAATACAGTCAACGTCCGTCACCTCATGCCGCGCTATTAGACTAGGATAGCTCCTTTATGTTCAAATTCTGTTCAGTTTGTGCCGGGAGTTTGTGACGACATTATACTCCAGAGTCTCACTTCACATGATACCCCCGAGATGAAGGCAGTGTTTGATCTCTCCG
>JAOBRC010349793.1:0-20360 GCA_027575255.1 Scolionema suvaense
GCTGTTTACTTCACGTAGCGATGTTTCCAAATTTTCCCAAGCCATCGAAGCTGCTGGGAAAAAAGAGGATTCATATCATATTCAATTAAGCTTGATGCTTAATTGCCCAAAGAACAAGCTGATTTGTGTTATAAACTCTACAGCTATCTTGCTTCTAGGCTAGCAAGTCTCTCCTTCTCTGAACTAATGCTGTGCAATAAGCACAAGCAACCATTACTGATTGCCTATTGAACTTGAATTTGAAGAATATAGGTCTACACCTCATCTCCTGTCGGCAGGGGTGTAGCCTACCTAGTAGATTATATTGCCACACTACCAGAGGCTCTTCAGATACAAGCACTATGCTAGCTAGGTGTTTTTTCCTGCCCAACTGAAAATTGAATGTGCTTTTGCGCTTTTAATCACTGTTTATTCTCAGACTCGACTGTCCGATTTCTAACGGGTTATTTTTTCTCTTTTTTTTGTGAGCACAATGTTCTGACTTCTGCTTTTCGTCAAATTTGTACCTTCTTTCTCCGCTCATGCGCTAAACCAAATGCAGAAGAGATGTCGTAGAAAGGAGAAATTTGATATGGCTTCTCTTTATTATAGATTTTCCATTCTTCTTTTAGCTTGCTTGCTTTGCTCTCTCTAAGTATATAGCATAGGCTGGGAAGCCATGAGGCCTCACATAATTAATAAGTGCACGCATGTTTGTCGTAATCCGACTGACGTAGATCTCCCTCCCAACAAGCAATCTTTTTTACCACTTTCCACTAAAAATTTTCTCTGTCCTAATTGCACCGACATACCGACCATTTACAATGAGAGACACCGACTGTAAAAGTTTTATCGCTGCCCTTAAAAACTCTGTTTTTATGATGGGTTACATTTGCTCTTGGTATTTTGCTCTTGGTATCCTAATTCTTTAATTCCGTTGCCATCGAAGACATTCTCACGTAAGTGGTCATTGTCAATGACGTCAGATATTAACCTATACTTGATAATATGTTAATATGTGCCTAGTAAGCTTACTTTACCACGACTGCAGACCCCCATCTTAATTCTGTAGTTTGGTGAACCTGATATGGCAATAAGCGGATATTTCCAAGAACTGGACACTTTCCTACTCAACTGCAAAAAGATGGATATCAGAATGTGACAGAAGTGAGCATGGGAAGGATGTAAACCAGAACATTAGATCGCCTGGAAGCCGGTGCAAAGAAAACAATAAAATAATATAAAATATGCTTGCATCGAAGTATGCTTCTCAGCAGTGACAACCTAGAAAGTAGTTATATTAAGAAACAACAACCATCACTTAACTTTGGATTGAAAGCAAGCAGAGAACTTGTTTTGTTTCGTTAATTGCCCAACTTATCTTAATTGCTCAACTTAGCTTAGTTGGCTGACTTTACCACCTATTTAGTTGTCCTTCAACCTTGTATGTTCATTGTTACCTGAAGATGGTATAGCTAATACCGAAAGCTAGCATTAAGAAGTTGTTTTTCTTACGTCTAAAATATTTAGCTTAAGATGAATTTTTTCAGATTGAACTTTGTTTTATACCAGCTTGCACAAAATCCGCTTATAGGTCTTGCCTCATGAAAGTGCCGCTCAGCAACCAAATGCAACTCAAAGACCTAATAGGCTTGGCAGTTTCTTAAAACATGACATTAAACTGGGTGCCAAACTTTGGTGATATAGCTCTGCTCCACTTCAAATCAGCTCACTGGTTATGGCGCTGCACTGACAAAAAGAGAAAACAGCACAGAAAATGATAGGGGTTGGCTCCTAAGTTACCTATATACGTCATTGGTTGTTAAAAGAGCATGCCCATATAACATATATATGTCAACGGTCGCTGACCACGAAATTGTTGGGTTGCTGCGATATGTCTGTCATGACTTGCATAGTGTGCAGAGGGGTTCTATCGCCTCACTTAATAAATCATCCCCCCTTTTTTCTATCCCCCCTTTTAAAAATTTTCCATTGTGTGCAGAGGGGTGTCATTATGTTTCGAGAGAGACTAAACAGTCATAAAATGATTTTAGAATCAAGTTTATGAAAACACTTACAAACATTTCAGATCTATGACTTCGATAGTTCACAGATAAATGTATATTTGTAATCCCCCCTTTTTACGGCTCCCCCCTTTTGGACATTTTTCCATGGCTCCAACCCCCTCCCCCCTTTTGGACATATTTCTCAAAACTCCATCCCCCATAAGAAAGGGGAGTTTGCACAATGACGTGTATATATGAAGTGGTTAATCAGATGTCTTTCTGATCATTGCTTATCTTTCTAATCATTGCTTATCACAGTTTTCTCTTTCCTGTACATAGAACAGGAGCACGTATGACAGAATCTTGCTTTTCCAAACAGCAGCTATGGTTTAAGAAAGTCATTCAGTCAGGTCCAACCATGGTATTTAGCCTGAAGTGGGCAAAAGTTATCCTTTCGATTCATTGTAAATTAGACGTGGAAACATGTTTTATGCCATATGCACCATTCTCACCAATTTCTTATGTTTGACAATAAATTATCGTACATACATACGGTTTGTAAGACGAAAATAGACCTAGCAGGCTGAATGTCTCTTAATACTTTCTGTCAAGTTTAGGTCTCGAATATTTATTTACACCTACATAGCAGACTCGTGCAAACACAAAATTGCTTAAATGAATTGTTGTGTGAAATTGCTGCGCATCAATGCTTTTACTCAGAGATGCAGGCACCCTGTCTCCGTTTCTTCGTTTTGTCATTTGTTCTGGCAACAGGTGAACATAGTTCGGCACTGCAAAACTTAATATTTGATAGGTTTTTCTTTGAACTTGAGTCTACCTTCATACTGCAAAACATCCAAAATTTGCTTTTTTATGTCAGTATTTTCCTCCTCTGTATGGTTTCCATCCAATATTTCAAATTTTGTATTTGGAAGCATACAGCTCGAAAGTGCAAATATCCAGCCCTCTCTCTGGTTGCTTCCCCATGCCATGCTAATTCTTTTTTAATCTACATTTGCCAAGCCATGCTATTATGACTTCACTTTTAGAAGCTGGAGAAAAGGAAGACACTTCAACGGTAAAACGGATACATATCAGGGTGGCTGTGTGGGCTTCCATATGACGATTATATGATTATCTAGTCTGATTTCAAGAAATTCTGTTTATGTGCCTATGGAGTTGCAGCATGCCGGCCACTGTAAGCATGGCTTGTATTGATCTTTTTTGCTACAAAATAATTTCAGCGCATTTATAGTGGGGTACGTCTGGCTTGCATTGTGTCACTGCTTGGTGAAAAGACCTAGGGGCAGGTTCCTAGAACATAGCTCATCTGGTTGTTCCTACCCCTTAATTCTGTGAAGGAAGCATTTCCCTTTCAGCGTTTTTGTAAGTTCTATCTCTACCTGAAATTGCTTTTAAATATTGTGTTTGGTTGGAAGGCAAATTTAGTTTGTTCTTTTTTATATCTGTTTTCTCCCTCCACATTCGAGTAGATACTCTGGCGTCTACCTATTGACATACATGTAGCGATTGAATGCTTGAAATTTCTGCTTTCAAGGAGTTCTTATACCTTGTGAATTAAGTTTGATGCACTGTGCAGTAGAAGTGACTGATTGTTGCTCAATCTTTTTACCTCAGCTGAGTATGATGATAATGACTCTGTTGGGTATCATATCGAAAAGCCTGATGGTAGTACAGGGGGACATCGGTTGCTGTGGTAGGTATGCACCTTCTATCATTCAAGTAAAAACTAACTAGGGACAGGCATTTCCATCGACCATGACTGCAGCAACCACTGTCGTTTGCTGCCTTACCTATGCGCGTATCTTCAATCCCCCTAGGGTTTTCTCTTGTTTTAAGTTGGAATGCCTTTGGGAACTACTGTTGAAAATTAGTTTTAACATTTTAAAGCCTATGCGTGAATCAAAATGATTTTATGTGACAGTCGTTCAGAATCTTTCATGATTATCCCATGATGCCAAATTGGATCCAAAATTTTATAAGGACATGTGAATTCGCTGAAACATTAAAAAATGATAGGTCGAACCAGAGAGCATTATTGCTTTATTTTATGTTATTATAATCACGTATTCTTTTCAGAATCCCAATTGGTTCATTGATTTAATCACGCCTTGATTTTTTGCCATTCGAGTAACTTTAGCTACGAGTGTGCTTTTGTTCAATCCAAAATGGTCCTAAAGTTCATGTTAAATGATCTCTCCAATATTGGCCACCGTGATTTTATTACATTCGGCTCGGCGTATAAGATAGAATAGGTTGGAGCAAATATAAGACGCATTAAGAATATTTCGACCAAGTTTTTGTTTTGACTTTTACAACAGCATAGAAAAGTTTCTGAAATGCTGATAAGTCTTCACCCTCATCTTTGTAATATGTATGGATGATATTTACGGTACTATCAAGATATCAAACAAATAGATCGACAGCGAGGAACTATTGCACATGCCGCTCACCAAAGCTACGTCACTGCAATGTTTCATCGATTTCAATTCCGTTTCCCCAATATTCAGATTTGCTCAGAATTAAACTGAAAAGGCCAAATCCGTTCAAGTGGTTCTAATACACGTTTGCGACTTGGCCATTGTAACGATGGATTGACTCATTAGGATTTCCAATTCTAGATGAAAAAGGACAGCAAGGAATAGGGCATCCTTTTTCGTCGTCTGGTATTTCGTAGAATTTATCATCAGGGAGATCGACTTCGTATGTGGACCAGCACCCGCAACTGTAATGGAGAACTCGTTCTAACTCTAGTTCATTATCCAGAAGAAAATCCCGCACGCGCTTTCGAATGATCTTCAGTCGGAAGATGAAGTAAGAAAATTCCTTGCTGGTAAAATTTTTCATGAGATTGATTTGTGGTATCCATAAATTTGGACAGTGCTTGTTTTCCAGAGCTTTCAAAATATCATCGAGTAACGCCTCAAAAAACTGTTGCTCATCTGAGCCACCTCCAAGCCTTGGATGATTAGTTTGACGAATCTCTCGCAGTGGGATGCTTCCACTTATTGTGCGGTGTGTACTGCTGGAACTACTGAGGTCAACTCCTCTGTCGATCACTAGAGCCCGTGGTGCATGTATTATAGTATTTCCATTATGTGGGTATGCCTCTATATCTGAAACTTCTAGCCTTCGATAAAATATGCATTTCAACACAAATGATGGCAAAATAAACCGATCACAATTTACATGCTTCTTGATAAGAGCTTTCAAAGCCAAATACGCCGTTCGTGCATCCTCAGGAACTGCCTCAGACAGAATCATTTCAGCCTGCGAGAATGAGTACCTCCACTCGAGGCTGGAATTTTGAGCAAACATTGTGTCTTCTTCTTGATCTGCAAGTAAACAGAAGCAACGAATAATAAAAGAAGAAGGAAGTGAAGTATCAAATGTCTGGAAACGAATTTTGTGAAGTTTGTGGCGATAGCAATATATTTGATTATTGCGTTGCCTTCTTCAAGACTCTCACGATTTGAAGCATCGTATAGGGTCATTGCGAGTAATTTGCCGTCCAGCGATTCTTTTTATTATGCGTATAACTAAGCTTCCATCAATCAATCAATTCATTAATAGAGTGGCTGGCGACCAAGTGATTGCAGATGTACAAAGGGAATTGTTTCCTAACCAATTGCGAGATTTTGATTTCCATGGTTATATTGATTGTTGTGGATGTGTAGTCATAAAAGGATTCTTCTTTTAGCTGTTACGTCTCCTGACGGTATGCTCCCGTAGCTGGAGTACGAGGTATTGTGTGTATTTTTACCTCTGGTTCAAAACCAAAAGTTATTATGATACTTAACATGAACAACCAGCCCTTGTATAAACAGTGCGTCTATCATTTATTTGAAGTCAAAATAATTCCCTTTCCATAGAACATGATATGCGCACGCAATCTTTCTACTGCGTAGAGCAATCTATACTTTTTAAGAAAGTGATATGTGCACACAAACCTTTCGATTGTGTACAGCAATCTATAATTCACAACAATGGTGATATATCGCGCGCCAAACGCGTCAATAATACTTTCCAGTAAATATAATGCTATCGAACAAACAAAATGATACTATAATCTGTAAAATAATACTTTTCTACTTAGCATAAAGATGTGATACATGTAAATTTCTGTTCATTTGTTCATTTGCGTTGTCATGGACAAATTATTTTCTTTCAAAATCTTACGAGCGCAGATGATGCTATACGTCACTGGCGTGAATTGCCTCAATGCACCTGAGTATTAGAAAACGGCTTTTGGAATAGATAATTCGTGTGTCGCACATTAATTAGTGAACGTCCATCAAGAAAGGATTTATTACCGAGAGCATAGCACTTCGACCAGTTTGACAGGATAGAAAAGATGGGAAGTGCGCCTGATCTGGGACTTGTAGAGAAAGTTTTGCCTATGCTGACTGGCGTTTTGGAATAGTCAGCTGTCCATGCTCATTCTAGTGATAAAAAAATTGTACGAGAATCGATCGGTCGTTTATCTGACGGTATCGATGCCGTGTCCCAGTGTTACACTGCTGTCAGTGGAGTGAGTGTTACAGGAGAAAATTTGATTTCAACTCTTAGATCACTTTCCAGTGGTTTAGATGAAACGTTACAATTACTAAATCAGCGGAAACAGAGTTTTGAATTACGAGTCTCTAACAGCGTTCTTGCCGATTAGGTCATGCTCTGCTTTCGATTGAGCGGGTGGTCGTGGGCGTCCTAAATCAGTGGTGAATGAGGAACAAGTTTGTTTTTTGAATAGCCTGGGCCTCACGTTGAAGAAAATAGCTTACCTGATTGGTATCAGTGACAGCACTTTACTTCGCGCCTGGAGGAGCTATTCGGCAGCTTGCTCTCACTATACTGACATGGATGAAAATTAGCTCGATTGTCAGTATCCATCATCTTGGAGAAAAATGCTCAGTATGGGGAGCGCATGCTGATAGGGGCATTAATGGACAAAGGCATTAAAGTTCGCCAATAGCACCTTAGGAAGTCTGTGAATCGAGTTCGACCGTTTTACTTACCGTAATGAGTCGATTAAGCCCTACGGGGGCTTATTTGTCAGAAATGGATTTGGGGGTGAGGGCTTATCCGAGGGGGGGGGGCTTATTCGAAGGGGAGGCTTATTAAATTCATACATCTGTAAGCTCTTTCTGGTACTGGATTTTTCGTAATTTTTCGATGATTTGACTCATAAATGCACCATGTTTTAGGCATTTTGAATGAAATAAAGGAGCAAAACGTGGAGAGGGAACTGTTCAACAATTATTTCAAGTTCGTATTGCAATTTTGGTTGGTTCTGACAAGTTTTTGAAACGATGCAACCATTTCCTTTGGATGGCATGTTCGAAGGTGGGGGCTTATTCGAGGGTGGGGGCTTCTTTGTCCGAAATTGGTTTTGGGGTGGGGCCTTATCCGAGGGGATGGGGGCTTATTCGAAGGAGGGGCTTAATCGAGTCTTTACGGTACATGTTTTGCCTGGAGCAAGGCGAATTGTCCTGATAAGATACGGTGTATGAAGCTTTCACTCTGGTGAGTGAAAGGGAAAGATCAAAATTCTCCTTATGTACACGTTTTTATGTTTTTAGTTTTATTTTTTTTGTAGAAGAACGGTCATTTTGAGATCATTGTGATTTTAGCGTTTTAATCTCTATTTTCTCGCAAGCTTTATTGGTACAGAGCACGAAACTTTATTTTCTAAGAAACTCATAATTTTGGCTACTACCAAAATGTTTTTGTCATTGTTTTTGTAGAACTAATGGATACTGCAATTATTAGAAAAGCTACAGAGACTTAAAAAAACTGTGATTTGTGGAAAGCATTTACTTATTGCTATTCCGTTTTACGAATGATGAACCAAACTAAAAGTTATTCGTCGTTGGAAATCGAGCTTGAAGTCGAAACTGTTCTTTGTTTTACGTCATTTTATATGGTACGAAAATTTTTGCAACCAATTTTTTTTTGTTCTATAGTGTTTTCATCATAAATGTGACACTCGTGTTCTCTTCGAAGAAATCCTCTTTAGGTACACGTTTTAGATACTAGGTCTTTTGAGCGATGATTAGATCTGCCGCACACCCGATTCATCACTAAGGAGCAAGTAAACAACTTTTGGGGCGATTTTTGTTGACTAAACAACTAATTTATTAAACTACATTTTGAGGCAAAACGAACAAACTGGTTTTTTTGGATGCCTAAGAAAGGTGTGAGGCTTCTAGGTGTCAATTGAGAAAACCAGGAAAACATAAACCGTGACTTTATGTAACACAGTTGACTCTTGAATTAGCAGACACAAACCACTAATTAGAAGTTTCTGTCGTTTAAAACGTTTTTATATGTGGTTTTTGACCCGAAAGCAATCAACTGGGGGGAAATAAGTTAGTCCGTGATCATCGTTGCACCCTCCACTAAAAGTCATGATCTACGTGAGATGTGCTGCCACATATCAAATGCGTGACTGTGTGAACTGGTGAAGCTTAACCTAGGAACAGAGTTTTCATTCCTCTATACTGGAGCTTCTGGCTATTAACCGTACAGGGGAAAAGAAAATGCTCATTTCTAGCTCAGGATCCGGACAGGCCTCTCCTATACATAGAAAGAGCCGATGATTTCAGGGTACTGAAGCTATGAAAGTGTCATTTTTGTTGAAAGCTGGTACACTGCCAAAAGCGACACCAAAGACGATGTCAAATATCCCTGTGCGGCCAGATTTTTTTTTGAAAATATCGTAACGTAATAGTGACAAACTAACCAGAAAAGCTCATACCATAATTGGACAATTTCAGTGTGATTGCTTTTTGAGAAAATTGAATCCTCATTCTGCTATAAGTGATACCCACAGAACTACCATTTTATAAAAATTTATCTCAAAAACTACTCCAACGTCTCTCTTTAAAAATGTAGTCCTACATAAATTTGTCATGTCTAACTCGTTACATTTTTAAAGAGAGACGTTGGAGTAGTTTTTGAGATAAATTTTTATAAAACTCGTCTCGATCGTGCTAGAATAGAAATTGCTTCTTTTCATGCGCGAATCTTAAAGGCGCAAGACTTCTTGTTTAGCATTTACTGCATCAATGGTATACGCTGGTTCCAGTGCCCAGACTACTTAATTAATTGTTTCAGACTGTTTACATTTGACTTTAACTTTAAGCCTACATAGTATGGGCTTTTTCGAGAAGTACAGGGTATGGGGGGGAGTTATCGTGCCCCCCTCTCGGTAATTAGCCACCCGCAACAGGTAGAGGTATGAAATTTGGCACTGATAAACTGCATTATACCACCAACAACACGGTATATAAAGTTTTCCCTCAAAGTCATTTGTCTTGTCCTGCTGCGATCAAGAGTTGATAGCACTCAAACTCATACTTGCGAAATCCGGAGATAGTGCTATAAGAATTTGACCAGGATTTAGTCCAATCACGTCTGAAAAAATATCGATATCTCGAAAACTATAATACATATCCACATGTGGTTTGATTCATATGAACCGTAGACAAATTTGGGGAAAAGTCAGCGAAAAAAGCGCCCTTCTGGAGCCAGGAAAACTTTTGGTGCAGCGAAAACTACCAGGCGGGGCACGACTTCCTTTGTTCTTCTGCACCACGCGGCTTTATTTGATAACCAATTTCCTTATTTCGGGTGTTATTCAATCACGCTCAAAATATTCTCTTAAGTCTAGTTTAGTTTTTTCGTTATACATGATATATTTTGATCATGTAGCTTTTCATTTGTATTGCCAAAGCCACATGCAAGTTAAATATTTCACTTTCATCTCCGGAAGAATTATTTGACCGAACAAACCCTTTCAGTATTAAGAGAAAAATGACTGTCATCATCCAATAGTCATCGTATTGCTTACGAATAGATGCCGTTTCCGTTTTAATAATAGCTTCAGTCATGCCATCTCCTTGCGGATAAAGGCGAGATGAATGGGTTTTAACTGTACTGATCAGGTTGCAAAGAGCGCGCACAAAATGACCATCAACATTTAAGGCACCATCACTATGCAATGTGTTCATAATTCTGTATCTACAGCGCCTATTTTCCAAAATTGCTCTGGCTATGGTAGTAGCTTGACTGTTGGGAAGAGGTAGAAGTTCCGGACATTTGGTAAAATGATCATCAAAATCAGAGCATTGGTGTCATTCCACGGAGTGGCAGGTAGAAAGGGGCCGGCAAGATCAAAACATGCAAGTTCAAAATGACTTGATATTTGAATTGGTTTTAATGGCATTTTAACGTAACCACCAGGAGGAGAGCCGAATGCTTGGCATTTTTGACAACTTTCGATTAAATGCTGAATATCACGTTTCGCATTAAGCCGGAAGTATTGTGCAGTAAATCTGCAGGTTCTCTGAAGTCTAAAATGGCCAGCAGTTGAACGATCATGACAAATAGATAAGACCTTGGAACGCAGAGAAGGAGGTATGTGTAGTGACTTCCAGAATAAAATGCCACGAACTAGATTGAGGTGCCGCCGATGCCGTTGTAAGGTGCCCAAGAGAGAAACGTTGAAATATTTCTTTCCTGATTTACTTAGACTATTGCAGACTATATATGTGGATCGGTAGATTGTCGCAACATTAAGAATCAAGAATCAAGAATATATTTTTTTACTAGTCACGTCTACACCAATACATTAATACATAAATGCAACGTCTGGTGATCAATGGTGTAATACATTAACAGCATGAATACGGCTCAAACAATCTGCTACAACATTGTTTCTAGAACGGATGTGTTCCACGTCAAATGTGAAATCGCCAAGTTCGCGAGTCCACTACGTGGAGAATGTTTGTCTAACATAAAAGAAACAATTCTGCTGTCAGTACGTAGCACGTATCGTTTACCCACCAGATAATAGTGAGGTTGCGAAATTAAAATCTGCGACGCGAACGCTATTTCTCAACGCTCGAATGGCTAACGTTCGCGTTGCAGATCAAAAGAGGTTGCGAAAAAATCTACGACGCAGTTTGTTTACATGTGGATATCTGACGACACAGTTCGAATTTTCTGGCTCATTGTTTCGAACAAAGAGCCATTCGAAGTCTTGTTTTGTTTTGTTTTGAAGTCAATCCAGTGCAAAAATCTGCGACGCTAATTTTCAAAATTAGCGTTGCAGATTGCACACGACGTAACTCGACCCGTGAGATACCACCTGGATGAGCTTAGATACAGCATGCCAACAGCGTTCGCGTCGTAGATTTTGGCATTTCGCAACCTCACTAATGTCTATGTTTACGAACTGCGTTGATGATGGCATACCCTTCCTTTTGAACAATGTTCCAGTCAAATTCTGAACTGGAGAACTTATGACTACTATAGGCTACAATATATTCTTCGTTACCATCGCTGACTTTTAGGCAACTGCCAATGCCTAGCTCAGAGGCACCTGTTTCCAGGATCATGATATCACTTGGTCCAGGTGATCGTAGAATTGGGGATGATATCAACTGATTCTTGAATTGATGGAAGGACTGTGTACATTCGTTTGTCCAGTCGAACTGAGTGGATAGGCGAAGCAGATTAGAAAGGGCCGCGACAAGTATATTCAAGTGTGGTATAAAACGATGACAGAACTGCATTATACCTAAAAATTGTCACAAAGAGATTTTACTGCAGATGGATGAGGGTAGTTACCAATTGTATCTATTCTATCAGGGTGGATCGCCACAGTTCCATTGTCAACAATATGTCCGAAGTAGGGAATGCGAACCTGTAACAGTTTGCATTTTAAAGCATCTAGTGTGAACTTGCAGGCACTGATACGACTAAGTACTTTATCTAAGTTATGAAGAGCTTCAGCATGTGTTTTTCCTTTAACAATAATGTCATAAAAGGATGGTGGGAGGATGCAACTATGCAAATCCTTAAATACATGTTCCATGGTACGCTGAAACTTGTGGGAAGCTCTTTTAACTCCCATCGGCATAACATTGAAAGTGTACTGAGGATATCCTGGAGAAAAAGCAAGCGCTTGCTTTGCTCTATCAGATCAGGGAATCTGGTGATTTCCTGAGTTAAAGTCTAATGAACTTAGGAACTTACAAACTCAAACTGCATCTAGGTACTGTTCCATAGAGGGTGACGGCCAGCCAGAATCAGGAATTACTTTATTCAAACGGTGGTAATCAACACACAATCGATAGTGATCTGTGATATCAGCTCCGTGTCCAACATTTTTCTTCTCTACTAAGACGGTAGCAGCCCGAAATGGGGAATAAATTTGCTCTAAAAGTCCAAGGTGTTCATATTTATGTAGAAGGTGGTTCATAATTGCAGATGAAACGGGACACGTCGAAGCGGAACAGCTACGGGAGAAGTATTTGGTGTGTCTATATCAAACGTGGTAATATCGGTATGCCCGATTGATGTACTGGATACTGAGAAAACGTGCTTATGTCGGTTAAGAACTTCTCGGATAAGTGGTGCATGTTCTTACGTAGAATATCGATAGGATGTCAATGGTTGCTAGAGATTGTGTTGATGTTATGAGTAGTCCTACTGCTGTGTGTAGCAGCACCATGTTCTATAAAATGTAGGGAGGCCACTGCAATATTACTGCGGTGACTGATGGTTCGTATTCGGTCTGAAGAATTTATCACTAGTAAATATAAAACTTCGGCGGGACTAGAGATAGTAAATAATGTTGAATATATATATGTCTTAGTTCGTTTCTCATCCTTCTCCAAACCGTCTGCTATAATTGACAGTCGTTTCTCTGGCCTTATTGCATCCATTGCTGTCCCCTGGGGTCGTACTCGAATATGGACAGTTTCAACTGGCATAATGGCAGTCTTACTAACGGAGACCAGGCATAAGTTACCATAGTTGGAAGGTTGGGTGGTAAAATTAATGTGAGCATTATCTAGTATAAGTTTGCCAGAACTGTTATCAACACTCCAAAAACGAAATTTGTGCATCATGTCGAGCCCGAGAATACATGAATACGATAAATCATCACATACAACAAGGATCATATTCACGGAAAATCCAGGATTTAGTCCTAATGCTAAGTTCAGATTAAATACAAATGAGGTTGCCATGGGATTACCATTTGCATCGAAGAGGGCGACATGCGACTTAACAGGTTTTTTTCGGCAGGCTATTTAAAACATGGTTCGAGGTAACGACTCTCTTAGTAATGACTGATGTAGTACAACCTGAATCAAGCATAAATTAAAGAGTTTGTCCTTCGAACTTACCTTCACACCATAGCAGAGAAGGTGGTGGAATAGCAGATTCGGCGCCAGCAGACGGAGACAGGCTTACTGGCGCCCGAACAAGTTTAAAGAAGAGCCATCGTTCTTTTTTTTTTAGCCAGACAGTGACGTTGCAAATGGTTCGTTCCTCCGCACCGATAGCAGATGTCGGGAGCAGTTGTGTCGTCGACTGTCGATGTTGATCCGCCATTTGGATTTGACGAGGAGCTGCGGGACGACCCGTGAATGACCTGCGGTAACTGCCATTATTTATGTTTCTTCCGTAGGTTCGGCCACGTGCTGAATAATGATCTGAGAAATTGTTGAATGGTGGTCGATAGCGCGGTTGTAATTGCTGGGCCGATATAGCATCAGAAAATAATCCTGGCCATCTAATCGTTTTCCGGTTCCGTTTTCCGCTTCTCTAATCTTCTGCAAAATACACACCTGTTCGCAGAGGAAGAGAAAAATTTCGATCAAATTAAAAGGCGCCATGAGAGTGCTGACCATGGGCAATAGTGTTTGCATGCACTACTTCAATATGTCAATGATTTCTTTGCACTGAATATGATAAGAAAGTCACGTTAATAAATAGAATAACCTGCTCTGATGAAATTTGAAGTTGTAGCGAGAGAGCAGTGTCAGCAAATAAAAGAGCGGGCAAGAGAGTTGAGTGGATATTAGAGAGCAGCTCTGAGTCAAGGAGCGACGGGAAGGGAGAAGAAACGTGGAAACTGGCGCGCAAGTGAGAACAATGGGGTTTTGGGTTGGCAACAGTCGATTGATTGATTGATTTGTTTTCTTCATTTTGTTGGGGTTGGTCGTATGTTAAGAGCTAAAGAGGGACTAGGATTTCGCTTCTAAAATTGAATGAAAAGCTGTTTTGTTCGCGATCTTCCAGAATTCAGTCTGAAGCGCGGGCTGCAGGGAATGCAAAATGTTTTTGTTGATATAACACAGGCTACCATTTGCAACAAAAAGGCGCATGATTGAACTTTTCTAAATAGTAGGCTTTGTATAGCAGTACGATGATTGTGCGCTATCATGGAAGTGTGATAATAGCAGAGATAAATCATTGTAACTTGGTAAATCATTCATAGCGCCAGTCAACTGACTACCGTAGCAGTCAGATTTGCTCGAAGTTTTGCATGAGCGGTTGGCGGTAGCGTGTAATCTGCAGACCGGAACTGAGATTGGAAAAGGGTGTATTGCAGCAAGTGTTTCGTTGTTGGAAAGCGAGCTTGTTGACTTGATGTTGTTTATCGCTCCGGGGGTACGGTCTGCCGATATGGTTTTATTTCGTCGAACTGCACGTAAGAATGGTGTGATGCTTATCGTCTCAGCAAACGGATCAGTGCAGAAAATATGTACATTACGGCCGCAATTCTTCATCGATACCGCGAATAAATCTGCGCTTAACGGCTAGGGATTTTTCGCGGTCAGGAGCACCAGGATTAGCGACATCGCACAGGATAAGTAACGACAGAATAAATTCATCCTTGGTCTCAGTGATTCCTTGACTTGATTTTCAAATGCTCTCATTTTCGACTCACCATCTGTTGGAGAATAAAACACTGCCGTTAAAGACTGCTTTAAAATGGAATACTTTGGCGGACTCCTCTTTTCTATTTCGGTCCGATCCAGTACAGCTCGACGTCATCTTTATTAGCGCCTACGCTCGCGCAACATCTTCCAAAACTTCGGAGCCATGTTGACAAATCCTTTGTATCTAGGCCAGAAAACTTTTCTAACTTAGCGAAGGCTACAGATGAACTGATTTGACAGGGAGGTTGAGCATTCTCGTCAGGCATGATCCCGCACATGTCACCAATGCATCCAGACAAACTTGAGACTGATAACGATTAACGTAACTATTAGCAATCTAATAAACAATCATGAGCATACGCTTCAAGATCTCTATTTCCTCACACTTCACTAGTTATATATACACTGAAACTCACATCCAAAAGTACATTCTATGTACATGTCGACTGATATCGCTTTGTTGAGTAATCCAGGGGGGAACAAGAGATAGTTGTAGCTTCCTGATGATACCAGATATATACAGGTCTAAAGAAGCATATTTCATATGTGCAATTGTAGAAAGCAGATGATCATTTCTGAATAGTTTTATACAAACAATCAAGTAACTCTGCCGCATTGAGTGTGCACTGGAACCGGAACACTTAGGCAAGACTATGTGTCAGCACAAGAAGCTAGGGAACAGGTTTTTCGCTACCCACTTTTGCTTACGGCTAGACTAGTGCATCATCCTCTAACATTTCTGGAAAGCATCTAACATTCACAGCATCAAAGCTGAAACGAGGAGGACGACTAGTAATACTTGATCGTATTCCGCGCAAGAGAGCCCATACGGGGGTAATGGCAGGCATTGCCGCGTAGCCAGGTCTAGCAGATCAAAGTGTGATAACAGCAGGATCATGCCGAAGCTTATTATTTCAATCAGCTACGCGTCACCCCCTGTTTAGTATTTTCAAGATTGGCATTCAAATGAAAAACAATAGCTTTCACTCACTGCAGCAACGCCAAAAATCAGCCAGAAATCTAGCTGGCTCTATGGAGTTCTTATAGAGCTTATCAGTTATACACGAACTACTGCCGCAAAGTACTAGTCCCATTCTCGATTTTCAGTCCTGCTTAATAAGAATGGGACTACACTAGTGTAGCTTACGGCCCATTTTGGCAAAAATATCGACTTTCGGAAACTCAATTTTAAAAATTTTGCCGAGTTTTGTCTGGTATAAAAGCATCAAGATATTGTATTGCACACTATACGACAATAAGTCCTCAGGAAGTATTATGCAGGAACGTGGACACTTCACATAGAAATGCCTCTGTCTTGTCTTGTAAAAGCTCCATGTGGAATGGTTGAACCATTTGTGAATGTAGGCAGAAATTGCTTTGTTAGAAAATTGAGTTTTTAGCAAATTGAGTTTCTTACGTCCTATTATATCCTACCTAAGAAAGTGGCTAGTAAATACCCTGAACCATACTTGCTTAAATCCAATGTGCAACCAGACGATGATAGAAGAAAGATTGTACAATACGTTCTGGACTTCGGGTCTCTCCAGGAAAAGATCAGTTGGTTCTACATCTGTTGGAGATGGTAGATTCTTTTGGCTGATAATGCTATAGCACTATTCTTCCAAAAAGGCAGTACTGGGTCCACCCTGGATAAGACTGGCTGCCATTACCCGTCCTGCAAACAGGAGAAGGCTGTCTTTCACTAGCATCACACCTTCATTGGGACACCTCCATGGAACAGTGCCTTACTCATCTGTTTCTGACATTCTAGGTAGAAAAGTTTAAACTCGATTTTCGAACCAAGCAATTTCCAGGCTACATTCACCTGTTTCAACCATTTCAGATGGAACTGTAACATGACTGGACAGAGGCATTTCAATGTGAGGCTTATACATGCTTGAAAAATACTTCTTATATTATAGACTTACGGCCTGCTCCATCAAGAAATGAATGGCAGTCGTAGGGGTGCAGGTGTCGACAGTAGAACTCTCAAGAGGTCCCCTTGTCCGTGGACAAGGGAAGAATTAGGCCACAATCAACTGAGTCATTAGTACAGATTCGGGCAGATGTAAAAAACGACGAAAAATAAAAGCCTACCTGCAAACCACGTTGAACGCACTTGAGTCCACAACTTTATCTTCTCTCGTAATCGCGTCGCAATCGACCACCAGCTCACGATCAGCCAGAAGTAGAAAATAGTTCTTTAAACTTCCTTGCGATCACAGATTCACAACTGAACGAATGATATCACTTTCCATTTCCTTCTGTTCCTGAAGGTTGAGATCGCGGCTTCTCACAGGACACATGAATAATCAAGGCAGACCGCTTCTGTGACGTCAAGACTCAAAAGTCTTACGGCAGCGAAGAAAGTCTTACGACGCCTCGAAAGTCTTACGAGCGCAAGAAGAAAGTTTCATAATTGCGAGGAAAGTCTCATAGCTTTAAACGAAAAGTATTACTTTACGTATGAAAGGAATATTTTTTCCAAGAAAGTAATATTTTCTGCAAGAAAGTATTATTTTCTGTAAGAAAAATATTATTTTACAGCTTATAGTATTATTTTTTGTTTGATAGTATTATATTTACTGGAAAGTATTATTGACGCGTTTGGTGGTTGTAATGTGTACAACAATCTATAATTCGCAACAATAGTGATATGCGCACACAAGCCTTTCTACTGTGCAGAACAATTTATAATTTTCAACAATTGTGATATGCGCACACAAAGCTTTCTACTGTGTAGAGCAATCTATAATTTTCAACAATAGTGACATGCGCACACAAATCTGTCTACTGTGTAGAGCAATCGACAATTCGCAACAATAGTGATACGCGCATACAAAACTTTCTGATGTGTACAGCAATCCATAATTCGCAACAATAGTGATATGTGCACACAAACCTTTCCACTGCGTTGAACAATCTATAATTCGTACTAATAGTGAGTTTTCAGGAAATTAGAATCAAATTAGAGACAAATGTAGGCTTTGCTTCTCGCTCGTAATAGAATGAAAAGCATAATAATGCAAATTCATTTGATATTTACCTGATATTTTTGTGGTTTTCTATTCCTTTGCAGTGAACTGCATCAACATATCTATCAGTAATGCTTGTCACTAAATGTCATGCTGGCTTTTCCAATCCAGAGAAAAAAAACAAACTAATCACATCTATGCACCAATACAGTGGGAACCAACTTTTGTTGTCTATCGTGTGCATTTATCTTTTTAGTGTGGGGGAGCTGCCGAAAATGTAAATTTCTATCAAATATGTAATATTACGAGACAGCACTCAAGAGCACATGGATGATTTTTGTGGTTGGGAGCTGGTGTTGATCACGAACATTCAACACAGTCCGGCGACAACTAATTGGATTGGACACTTTCAAAAAGATCACTTGAATCCCAACAATCATTGTTGATTTGATAGAAATTTACATTTTCGGCAGCTCCCCCGCACTAAAAAAAACAAATGCACAGGATAGATAATAAAGGTTGGTTCCCACTGGGGTTTATCGGGAACCCAGTGGGAACCAGCCTGAAGCCATGAAGCAAGCTTAACTTAGCTTGCCAGCATGACAATAAACACGGTGATCTCGGAAAATCGGAACTCTTTGCATTTGTATTTGAAAGTCATACTTAGCATTAAAGGGGAACAATGGTCAAAAACGAAATTTTGACAGACGATAGAGCTCAACAAAACGTGGTGCACAGTTTTTATTTCATGACAAAAGCATGTGTACTTATGGAGATATTTAGTCCCAAAGTCCAGCCGCTACCATCTTGCCACTAATTCTGCATGATGTCACTGGAGTCACGCTGAAATTATCTACATTTTGTTTCCAAAATACTCCACATTGAGTTATCGTAAAGGGTTGTCTCTTACATTTCATCATAAATAAGATAAGCTTTTTTGTTACTGAGGAAATAGCAATGCTTAACAACTGACTCCAATGACATCATGAAAAATCAAGATGGCAGCTGCTAGACTTTGAGAGGAAATATTGACAGAATTAAGCAAGCTTTTGTTGTGATGTTGATGGGAAATCCCATGTTTTGCTGTGCTCTATCATCCGTTAAAATTTCATTTTCGACCATTGTTCCCTTAAGGCTGACCAAGAATTTTCCTTCTTATTAGAAAAGTAATTTTTATTGACTTTAATGGCTATTCGCAACTCGCCCTGATTGCTTCTCTTCTAAATTTATTGTCAACTTTCTTATGGCACCTGAATTGCACTAAAAGTTATCCAGAATTTATGAGGGGAATGCTTTTGCACCCCCCCAAAAAAAAAGATAAAAAAAATCGCTGCGTGGTCTATATATTTTACCTTTGATTGCTGCAAGGGAAAGCGGGGATTGTACAATCCTTCCACCCTAGATTTCAAATTTATATACCTCCCCAACAGCAATAGCTATGATGCAAAATTATCAGTGGCAGGTAAAAGATGATCAGCAAAACCTTTGGTTATTTTTCAGAATCTTGTCAGCTCACCTGGGTAGGTCAATTTACCAGTTCTGACAGGCATAGAACGAACATTTCAACTTTTTAGCAGCATGTACCCATCTCTGCTATAAATTCCAAAGAATGTTGCTCCTAAGGAGATCTGAATACTTCAGAGAGGTTTCAAGATTAAAGTGTAGGTGGATATAACGTTCTTCATGGTTGAATTTAAATAACATCGGGAGAAAAATCCATCAAAACCCCGCCTGATTAAGTAGTTCCTTGCCGACTCTCCCTCCCCTGGACATGTATGGACAAATAAAGGTCATCTTATCTTTCTCTGCCATGCTCTAATTGTTTTACGGAGTCTGATAGTTATGAAACTCCTGATCAGTGTCTCGAAGGCGTGCCTATCTTGTATACAAGCATGTATGCAAGTTAAATGCTTTAAACGTTTGTGCGCTATTAAAGATTTTCCCTGTTTAAGGAACACAATCCCTCCCCCCTTCCGTGGCGTCGGTAGTAAAATATGCTTTGTGTCATCCCGGGCAATATTTCAAGTGCAATTTCCTTAACCCAATTTAGCCCGGGGAGTGTCAATATGACCCCCTTCCCTTATTTTTTTTTTAAATATCGCAAAAACGACAAATCCTACGAACCTGAACTTTTTTGACTTTTAGTTTGCATCTATGAGACATGTTTTACAGGCATTTTCAACCATGTCGGGCATTTCGTTTGGATAGGGCGGCTTATTTGTTGAAGGTACATAGAAAAATTCTGGAATCCGTTTTTTTGATTTTTTTGTTTCTATTTTCCATAAAATTTGACTGACACATCGGAGGTCTTGAAACTTGTCAGAAATACAGTATAACAACACTTTATGGTTTAGTACCACAAAGCATGCCTTCTTCACTTGCAACACTTTTACATGACATGAAAGTGAGGGTATGTTTTATCCAGAAATTTTGCAATTTATAATAGAAACAGTAAAAGTGTGGTCACCTTGAGACCCTGTCACTAATTTTTAAATCAAGTATTCATGGTTTTTACAGCTAAAACGTAAAGACGGAAAGGTGTGGCTATGATCCTGCCAAGTGTGGAGGCTTCATGATCTCCCTGTCACATTTTAGGAAAAAGAGGAGGAAGGGTAATATTGACCCCCCCCAGGCAAAAT
>JAOBRC010349794.1:0-12861 GCA_027575255.1 Scolionema suvaense
AGTAGGGTATAATGATGGCATCTGAAGACGTTCGGTCCTCACCAGATAATTTTGGCAGTGCGAACACCCTTTGACCTGATCTAAGTCATTTTTCGCAAAGTCGAAATAGATAACATCATTTGCGTTTTCTGACTTACCAGAAGCCAGTTATAGTGCGTACAGGACCTATCCTTGCGCGTGGGTGATCGATCACCAATCCTGATTTTTATCCTTGCGCTATTTGCGCGAGACAAAACGAATAGCGACAGCACACTTCCTCTCTTTACGCCACGCATTCATGCAGCAAACTGAGATCAGTTGGAGCGTGCACTAATTGCCATGCGGTGAACGTGAGCTCAGTGTTGCTATTCCGCCTCAAAGACACTCCATTTCAAAACGGTTTGATCCCGCTACCCCGTTTTTAAATAAAACCGCTATGAGGTGTCCAGGTTTTCAATTTCCATTCCCTTTTAAAATGGTACTCGTACCGTTTTAAAACGGTAGACAATTCTGAATCGGTTCGGAACATAAACATCTCCTCTCTAACCCCTTTGAGTACATGTGGTTCTTATGATAATAGCACATTTTGCATAAATCACAAAAATAGAGAAGGTTATTCCAAAGCGAGAAGAGGTTAACTTTGTCATTAGGATCATCTGAAGTTGGAGTTAATGAAGAAAATAATACACTATCAATATTGTTTTTAAAGCTTAACGATATTTTGAATACTTCTTCATCTGCTATACCGTTGTGTTACATAGAGCCGGCAAAGGTCAACTGAGGCTCCACCCAACTACGTGCAGCGTATCTAGTAAATAAACCTGCAATTTTTACTGATCTACATTTTGATCCAGAAAAACTTACCAGGTAGCCTTCAAATGACCTCTCACTTTTCGTTTTCATATGCTCCAGTTGTCTTCGAACCTTTTCATAGCGATCCAGAACTACAGGTACCCGCAGTCCAGTCAACCCTTCAAGGTTATATAAGTCATCTGTTGGAAACACATCCTAAAAGAAGAAATTAGAATGCCTAGATGAGTGCTCTAGGCATATGTGGGACCTTGGATTGTTAATGCACTAACAATATCTAGCCGGTAAAATTCAATACTTATTATCGTATAGATAGGAGAGTATCAAGATGGGAGATAAAAAAATCCATCAAATTCGTTTTGTTCGTTGCCTTAGTGGCATATCATCAGTCCGGTTAAGTCGAAGTAACGAACTCTTCTATCAGATTGCCATTTTTGTTTTGTTTGCTGTATTCTGTTTTCAACTATGGCTATAGTTACCACCTGACTCTGAGGAGTCAAAAAAAAAAGACAAAGAAAATCTGTCGAGGGAGGGACACAAGGGCTTGTAAGAAACTGAGCAAATAACCGACAGTCAAAACTAGAAAATGATAGAGAACGGATTTGCTTACCAGCAAAGGGACGAACCACCTCGTATCGATTAGTTTCTTGATCTTTCTCACTTCAGATATGAAAATTCCAACATGAAAGCTCCTCATTAATAATAGCATCTTCTGTTTCGATGCTTTCACCACGTCTGCTGCTGCTCTCTGCACACTGGCTTTATGTTTAAAGTTCACTGTTGTCATTATCTGATAGTAGATGTTAATATCGTTTTGTTCGCTTCTTGATAGGATGTTCGCTGCCATCATCCCCAAGCCCTCTAAACAGAGTAAAATGAAGCATATTAACATATATTTGTGCCTGGTTGCATCCAAACAGATTCGAGCTATTGAGGATCTGCCCCCTTTTGGAGTGCAGTGATCATCGATATCTGGATGCTTTTACTCTCGCAAATGCATGGCTGGCCACAATTACGTTCGATATCAAAACTCTGACTAGGTAGACCACGGCCATGGGCTCACCAAGCCTCTGCTCTACCAAGTGAGCTTTGGCCTTTGGGTTCACATTATCTCTAACCTGCTCAGAAACTCCTTTATAATGTCCGCTTCTCTCATAGTCTGCTCACGTTAGCACGGTAATGCCCATCGCTACGTCAGTCCAAATCTACAGTGCCGTATTGAACGAAGGCACAGGTGACCACACTGCTGATTGCAATAAATTTTTGCACCCTGGCTACATTACGTGTTTTGTTGTTGTTGTTTTTTTTGCCATGCTGCATAGCATTAGTGACCAATGCCAGCAGATCTTACAAATGAGTTAAGTGCGCTATGTCTGAGAGCTGGCTGCATTTTCTACTGCTATTCCGGCGGAGATTACTATCATCAACAAATTACGCTGTGAACATGATCTTGATAGCCTGTTCCCAGACCTAGCGCACTTCTTTGTTTTGCTAAGTATGCTAATATTAGCAAGCAATACCTTTCGCTGTCTTAAAAAATAACAAGATCTAGTGAAAAGAGGACAAAGGCAAAATACTTATTACGCTACGTGGCATAGACACAGCTGGAAAGCTCGCTACGATTTAGATCTGTTTATTGCAATCGTCAGTGTCAGTGCAGGTGAATCAAGCCTTCCCTCGACATATCATTGAATTATTCGCACTGACGTAAGAAAAGGCATCATTGCGCGAAAGTGAGCAGACTGAGAGAAGCTGACATTCTCAAGTAGCCTGTGAGTAGGCTAGATGTTAATAATTTTCAGCTACCACATCCACGTAAGTGCATGCGAGTGAGAGAAAGGTCATTTTTTAAGGCGAATTAGCGCAACTTCTTCATTTAAGCTGTTACGTACTAATGGGTCCATAGTTTCCCGAACAATCTCTGTCTCTATTTAAGTTCTTTCCTTTTCTAACGAGTCCATTAGGTTTCGATCTTCCTCGTTGGATTGGTCCACTTCTCTTCTCCGATTCTGCTTCTATTCGTATACCTGTATATAGTGAGTTATGTGAAGTTGTCTTGACAGACGTTTGTTTTGAGCAGCTATGTATAGTAGGTGGACCGAAAATATAAATACAGATGCAAGCACGCGTGTTGAAAGTACTATCATTTCCAGCTCCGATTTATATCCGATAGTAAGTGCCTTTTTGAGAACTTAAGAGTTTAGGGGGCTGATTGTGCCCCCTCTGAAATTAGCTATCACCGCCAGTTGTTAATATGAAATCTGGTATATGCAAAAGACATTACACGATCTATAATTTTCACTCAAGCCAACATTTGTGAAATCCGCGGATGATGCTGTATGAGTTTCACAAGGATTTACTCCACCACCACAGGAGTACTCATTGCACCCGCATCCCCATACTATGTAGGATTACTAGGGATCACAAAAATACATAGAATCATGTACATTTTGTTTTATACGGAACCGGATGTTAAACTGTACCTACTTGCACATGAGTGAGAGCGTGGTGCAAGAGCTTTGAAACCCTAGAAGGTTTTTAAAGCTTCGTTACATCCCTGAGTAAACGTTTAGTGAAAGTACAAGACAGACGCTTTATTCGTCAGCTTCAATCCAATCTGGAGGTTTGGTTTTACTGCTGTGTATAATGTGTTGCGTTTTTACTTCTGCAATCTTGGACAGAATATATTTGGACATTGCGTCAAAAATGGCATATTGCCAACCCCAGGTAAAGGATTATCAAACGAGGGTGAGAGCGGCGCAAATCAGGGCGGGTCGCTGGGATTGTGGTTGACAGATTTATCTATCAAATTTCGAAAAACAGTATTTTGGATGCATGCACGATTGCACAAGGCTTGCTAGAGCCTCAAAATGGGCGTGGCCTGATTTTATTGTTGTTGCAGGTGGATGAAGTAAAAAAGACCTGCTGGTTCTTTCATGACCGAGAAATGGAAAATGTCAGCATGGCCTCGCTGCTTAATGGATTCCTACTCCCTTCCATAAATGGATTCAGCGGTTTTAATTAGCATTTGATTCTGCAAGCCAAGAACATAAAAAATCAATTTTGAGTTCAGGTCAAAAACTAGCCTTTGTCCAATATATTTTGTCCAAGATAGTGGTTTTTCTCAGGTAGCGTTTGTGCATATGTCCAGTGTGTCAGTACTTTGCTGATGCTTACTTCGAGTGTATATCACTCCAATGTTTCGCCGAAATATTGCCCGCTGAAGGATATATAGTCAACTGACATTGGTATGTTAGACCAAGATTTGATGCTTTCTGCCCAACTAAAACGGAATTTATGCTATCCTCTGCTGCTGTGCTACGTCGTATGACATTTGCGGAAGACCTGAACACATAGCATTAAAATCCGACCCAGTGCGATTCCGTGCTAAAGCAGCCGAAAACTAATTAAATTCTAATTCTCATCAGACGTACCAGATAATCAACCTTCTTTTGGGTATTTGCTGTTCCTATGAGTAAAGCTTAACCTTTTTATGTAGTTTCCTTTCACGGGGGGGGGGGAGTTTTTATGTAATCATTCACTGTGTTACTCACTCCATGTTTGTCTGAGGTTCTAGAAAGTTCTGGACTAACTTTTATCATACTGGGTCCGTTCTGCATGTGATGTTTTCACGAACACAGCAAGAACAGTTTCGGCTCATTTTTCCTTTAATAGAAATTTCGTTTGAAATATAAATTCATCGTTATATCTAATATAGAAAATCAGATTGACTACTGTTTGTGAACACATTGCACATCAGCGTATGTTACCTCTCACTGTCCTGTGTATGTCGGTAAGAGCTATACTGCACTTTAGAGATGGTTCGTTGAAAAGTTTACAAAATCCGATTAGCCCGAAGAGAAACATATTGATCTCAGTGCATGTTGTGATCACCTAATTATAAAAATCTTTCTACGAATTAGCTTACTTCAACCGCATATGGAACACGCCTGTGTCCATATGGACGTTTGTTTACCCCCAAAGTCATCTGAAATTGAATTGCCACGCTGGGATGGCTTTTCATGAATTTTAGATTATTCGTCCAAACGGCAAATGGTTCAAGGTTAGCCGCTAACTTCAGTGTGACATTTATAAGCATCTCGATTTCCAACAGGTTTCCCTTCACCGGAACCTACAATCCCCCCGGACAAAATATTTGGCACAAAACGCTTTTTTCAGCCACAATCAAAAATGCACTTTTTACCACTTTTGCTCGTAAAAGCACTTTGCATTTGCAAGCCCTTCAAGAAACTTTTTGCAGGTGTTTAGCAACCTCTGTCTACAATCTCAGTGCAGTTTCTAGCAATTTACGATAGTAGACAGAATTCCACGCCCTTTGTTCTCTAAATTACCTGAAAAAATTTAAAAAAAACAAGCCTCGCCCTAAAACGAGCCTTACTGCACCCTGCACATACCCTAGAAATGCCAAAACATGATTTTCCAAAAGTTAGAAATAGTAAGTCTCTCAAACAAAAACCCACCGTCCCGCCCTGATTTGCGGCTCGGCACTTGTCGACCTATTTTCATTTACTTGCGGTACGGAACATGGCAAAACAGCGCATGCGTGCCAAAATATTTTGACCAGGGTTGTAGATGGAAGAGCTACTAAAACAACACCAAGTCAGAACCGGGAAGGTAGAATCATCTCCTCTAACTCCTTTGTAAAAAAAAAAGCAAGCAACTCTGACATCTTCAAACTGCCATTTCTAAAGCATTATAGCGGTTGCCATAGACGAAGCGGATTGATGCAGTGGATGTTTTATCTTCTCTTAAATTCAAGAGCAAGCTTCACGATGCAAAGCTCGTACTGCACACTTTTGTAAGCACCACAACATAAACACTACCAGCCTGAAATCCTGACAAATGATTAACGCAGACTAAGCACTGTCAGACACATCTCGAAATGCTACCCAGAGTCCTCTTCCGTGCTAAAAAAGTCTCTTCATGTATACTAAACCATTAAATAACTTAAAAAACTCTAAAAGTTAAAGTTAGCACCGCATCTCAAAATGTTTTTTGGTTACTAGTAGCCCAATATCTTGTGGACATTGCTGCAGACTTTCACACTGTTTAGAGGCGGAATATTCACCTCCCGATCAACAGGAAACTTTTTATAACTTTTGAACAGCTTCATATATGTGTATTAATCTTAGTGGCGTTTTCTATATATCCCTTATATACGCTGCGTCTAAATTTCAGATCTCTCATATTAGTGGTTAAAAACTAGTGAAAGTTTTTGTAGCAAACTCTATTTCATTTTGCAGGTGCATACTCACCACGTTGGCCGATTTGAAGAAGCAAACTGGGAGAATCAGTGAGTCCCGTGGATGTTTTCTAAAACTTTGAATGCCCAATGATTGACCATACTAAGTTTCATCCCATTTGAAGAGGTTGACGGGGGATGTACATATTTACGCCTACATGGGGGGGGGAGTTAGATCTACATCCTTGGTGAATAGGAGTTAGTTACACCTACCTCATAAATAGAGTTAACATACCCTATTCCAGTACACATACCTTCAACCACTACTCCAATTCCTTGAGGCTTGTCTTCATTTATGAGCTGGTTTAATATTCGATATAACTGCTCGTCGTTTGGACGCATACTGACAGTATTCTGACAACTGAGAGACGGTTTATCGGCGATGGTAATGTGAGGGATCTTCAATAAATCGCTGAGAATGCAAGATCGATCTTCTGTGTGGTAGGGTTCCAATATGAACGATGCGCTGGAAAGGTTTCTTGCAAAAAGCATATCTACAAATGTAAAGGATACAAACATTGCCCTGGAAAGAGTTCCTGCATAGAAAATATATCAACAAACGTAAAGGATATGAACGATGCACTGGAGAGGTATCTTCCTTAAAGCATATATAGGAATTCAAATAATATAAACCATGCATTGGGAAGATTTCTTGCGAAAATGCAAAGAATGATGTAAACATGCCCTGCTAGAAGTCTCGAGCAGATTGAAACTTTTGATTCATTATTGCTATATGCAGCGTCAATTCCAAAGCATGAAGTTTATTGTCTTACACAACATTACTTACTTTCAGTATTTCAATGCATGCTTAGTAACCGCAGTAAGATAAAAAGAAGTCGTTTTCTGGAACTTTATAAAAATGAATCCTTCTTATAACGCATTGCATAGACATACATCTTATATGACTATAAGTGGGAGCATTATTTTTAATAATACGTGTCTGACCAACCACATATCATATTAAACGTAATAGGCGTACCATTATCAAGCACCTTTCCAGGTTCTACAACTACTTTTAGAATGTTCATGGTGACACCACGTCCACTTATAACATATTTTTGTGCCCATGACAAAGCGTTTTGCAGAACGACCGTGTCCACATCTCTGTTTTCTCGTATAAGCAGTGCTGAAACAGAGTGAGCACAGCACGTAGAAATGATAGGGTAGAACATAGAATAAAAGTTATTAGTTATCGCCCAATGATACCTATCTAGAATTAGAGACAGGAAAAGGATAAGTTTATGCCGGGAAAATTCATGTGAAGCTAATATATATCTTCGCATTTACGTAGCTGACGTTGAATTTTCCCTACAGGCCATAGTCTCCTTTCGTGGTACCTGCCGCGACGTCTACTTACTGACGCTTTGTTCACTTTTGCGTGTTAGTCCGATTAGAGTAACGCCTGTCCACAATGTTGTTGTTGGATTAGCCTATATTGAAACTCCCTTCCCACCTGCTCCTGCAAAAGGAAACATTGTAGATAGGCCGTTACCCTAATATTGTCATAATAAAAGTGCTACAGAAATACGTCGACATCAATGACTACGACATGAATGCATTACGGCAGTTTTCCTGTATATGAACCCAGAAATGGAACTAGGAGCAATCAAGGTATAACTGACAAAGCTAAAAGTTGAATAAGTAAATCCACCAACAAAATGTCTGAAGGATGCTGACTAGACTTTTAAATTTCAATTCCACTCCAGAAAACAAAACAACTGCTTAGATGATTAAAACTTCCTTTGTAATAAATTAAAAGGAACTGTAATTACATACCTATGTTTACGTGACGTGACTCAATGTTGTCCACAAGTTGGCACAAGACAGTCGCCAGTAAGTGAAACAGAAGATACATGGTAATAAAATGACGGTGGTATCCTGATAAATGAAAAGGTATAAGAGATTTACATTTTCATTTGAATAACATCAGCACGTCTATGCTTCTGATATGTTCCAAATATTGACTTCTCTGGTGAACAAGAAAAGACATGTAGCCTTGCAAATAACATTGACTAATCAAAAAGTAGCCTTTCGTAGTGAACAACAAATAATGCATGATCTCAATTTCGTTTGGTTCAAAAGAGACATCGATAATAGGTCCTGAGTAAGAGATTAACCATCATGCACTTGTTTCAAGAGGTAATAGTTGACCTATACCTTGAGAGGAATGATCCAACAGGAAGGCAGTTGACTATACATCCTCTTTTCAAGGTTGGTGGTGATCGATATAGCAAGAATTTCGCTGGAATATATCAACCGACTACGCCTTTTTATTATGCAGCAGCAGCCACATCTTAAGTTAATAAATATTGCTGGCATTTACTAATGATGGAAGCAAATTCTTATTTGTTCTAGTTGTAATGAAAGGCAAATGGCAAGTTGAATCACAAAGAGAGATATAGGGCATCACAGCATTCTTGGGAAATTTTCCAGTTCAAACACATAGTATGCTCAAGACATGAAAAGCCTTGGAAACCCTTTGATTATGCAAAAGTCATTGCAGAAGAGATATTTTATATATCACGCAAGAGCTGAAAATAAAAATGATTAGTGCAGAATAGTAAGAACAGTGGAAAAGAGGAGAAGGGTAGCTATTTTCTAAGAAAGTTGATTCATTTAACAAGGCAAAAGCTAAGTGAAGTGTAATTCTCGTTTTCTTGTGCTTCACTATGATTCCTCGTCAGATAACGTATAGTTACACCATAGATTTACAAACCCTATTGCTATAATGCTTCCTTGTAACAGAAGCACAATGATAGCTAGTTGGATCACAACTGACGTTCCAAAAACTGGTAAGTTCTTTCGATGTCTTTACAGGTAGCTAAACAATGCATCCTTATTTCCCTTCACTCATGATGTCCACCCACAATACATTTCTACAGGCACTTACTAAGCAAAGTCCACTGGAACTATTGTAGTGTTCATTCTAAGCTAAAGTGTAATAGAACAGACTTCAATCTTCTCTGTAAAGTTTTGCCATAACAGAGCTCTATCTGCATAACATACAAACCGTGAATCGATCGTCTTTAAACAGCAACTTATCCTCGTCTGAGTACATGAGAACGAAGAAGAGATTCCTCCGTGAAATTTAACTTCTTAGCTCGAAACACATCTTCAGTCAGAACTAATTGATTGACGAATTGCCTTAAAGCAAAGAAGGTTTTACTGGGTTATGTTTTTTTATTTAAGAGGCTTATTCCACGGCGTTCAAATTAGTGTGAAGGCGCAGAACGAAGGTTGATAGATTAGTCAATTTACTCTTCACAAGCCATCTGGTCTGCGGCTCACTCAAAATATTTTGACCACGAATACAGATAAGAGAACATGCAACAATGAGGCGATTGGGAGTGTGGAAAGACGGCTTTGAAGCAGCAGTGCGCAGTTCAGTACGTGTCTCTAACACTTCATTATGGAGTACTCTACCACCATGATGCCGATTAACTGCAGAGATGATTGGCAATGTGTTCAACAAAACCAATGTTCTACTCCGCACATGGAAAAATCAATAAAATGTTCTAATGAAATGAGATGGATATGCGATGCTCAACTTTAGAAAATGTGTCCTTAGCTTAGAGAGTTGACAGCACTTTTAGAAGTGCACTACCAAGGTTTCTTCTGAGAACTATTGATTTCTTACGCTATTTAGATATTCTCTTACCGACGTTAACTGAAATTATCTGCAGCAAGGCTATTGCGCGCAACTCTAGCTACCTGGAGAGATGTTTTTGGCATGGCAGATTGCTACTCTCACTTGCAGTGCCAGATCGACAACGTAAATTCAACGATGTTGCAGCTGCCACTATCAAAACTTTGCGTACAATGGGGCAGGACGACAAATTGTGGGAGTATACATGCATGTAGTGTCACATAATGTTCAACCTACAGTACCAAGAGCAAACAATTTTGGAATGAATTTGCAGTGCATTGCAAAGATATACGGAATCGTGACAAGATTATAATACAGATGACACCTAATAATCTCTTGAAATATACTCGCTGCTTTTCAAGTGACTGATTTTGGAATGGCATATTTGATTCAACAAGATCAAATTCTGCCTACGACAAAGAACTTAATCTATAATTATACGCTGCTTGTGATACTGCATAAGTAGAATAAGCGACCTGGATTGTATGTCTCTATGCAGCTTGGTAGATCTACTGTCAAACGATTTCGACAACAAGATGTGTTACAAACAATGAGTGTTTTTCCGATTCTTATGGCTTAATAAACATGAACAATCGAATATGACAAGAAGTAATTGCATGAAAATTTCGCGGCTTCGCGGTCGAGTTAAAAAAACCACGTAATTAAAACGCCGCGAAAAATCAGGGTTTTTCTTTGCTTATATTTAGTCGAAAAGAAGTGAAAATACACCATTTTAGAACGAGCAAGTTATTTCTGTCTTTGCAGCGATATTTGTATTTTTGCATGAGCCGCGAAATTAAAATGCCGCTAAATTCGCAGTTTCGCCTGAAACGAAAAGTTAAAATGCCGTGAAATTCAGTTTTGACCAAAAAAGCCGCGAAATGAAAATGATCGCGAAATTTTCCTGCCGCGAAATTTTCATGCAAGAAAGTATTAAAGGAAAGCAATCGCCTAATTTTTTATTAACTGTCCGTAAAAGTCACCATGCAATATTAGCATTCCAAACAATGCTTTAAGTAAAAGTTATACATTTCCTACAAATTCCAGGCTTCGTATTTAGTCGGCAGGACTCAGTAGAGTTCTCGGCAGAGAAACATATGATTATCACCTGATTCAAAAGAGAGGCATATGTGATTATCAGGCAGTTTCAGACAGCAAGAAGTCAGACGTTTTATTGCTATAACTGCCATCACAGGCATTGCAATTCCTTCAAGTACACAATTAGCTCGGTCATTAAATAATCAGCTATTGAAATACTTCTCCCAGCTGCAGATGAGGACAGCTGATAACAGTATACACTTCTGTCTTGCATTGCAGGAGAATGGCCTAATTAGGGTGTAATCGGTGATTGCTGCCGAGAGTCGAGAGAATTTTGACAGTAAAATAAGAAACCTTCAAAATAAAATATTTGCTGAACGGAACATCAGAATGCAATGAAACTTCATACATATGATGACCTAATCATCAGCTCCCCGTCAATCATGTAAAAATCTGAGAGATTGTGTTCCTTTAATTATAATATAAAATATAAGACCATTGAACAGAGAATTACCCCCACTAGGAGATCTTATGGGATGTGATACTTATATATCCACAATGCTCAAAAGTTTAAAGCAATGAGAGACTTAGTCCCAACTTTGAGTCAAGGTAGCATTTACGATATCCACGATGACCATTCAGATTGCTTGTTTCCAATTAGTTCAGATAGGTTTGACCAGTCATTATCGGTTTCATAGAAACCTACATTTATTTTAGTTATCCCGTACCAAACAATAGATATCTTAAGCAAAGGATTGACAACAAGCCATGCAGAAAGCTGAGCTTGCCAGCAAGGCAATCAGGAAAGAGGGTACTAAGGAACTTAAAAAGGAATACCTGACTTGTTACTTGTTTCTTAATCAATGTGCCGTAAAAGTTTCTCCATGGTAGAGAACTCGTAGTACTAAGTGTTTTGTGAATAAGCTTCTGATTTAACAATACGTTTATGGCTGGGATTTTTACTCCTTTTCAAGCAACGTTCAATAAATGGATATGGTCTCAGTAGTGTGTGTTCATCCCGTAAAATTTATGGTGTTTTCAAATTAAATGCCCTAAGAATGGACCATAAATGTGGATGGTGCAGGAAAAACTTTCCAGGTATCATGCTCTTTCTCGGAGTGTCACATGCCGTCGCTGTGGTGTCTCCAGGGTAACAAGCACTGTCACCCGTTCTATTCTGTGCGTTGTGCGCGCCCATCTCGCATCCCTTTGTGGAGACACTCTTTTCATTTTGCATCATGACTTGAATATTTTCGATTGTTTGTTTGGATCTAACTAGACAATTCCATGTCTTTTGTCTTGAACATTTGACTTAGAAAGGCGCAGCTTAAGTCTTAAGGCTCTCTACAATTTATCTCTCTCCTGTTAAGTCTCTCTTTTATTCGATTACGATAAATATCACAAATATGGTAAACACAATAAAACGACTTACGTCATTGTTCGATAGGCCACTTAGAATTCATGAACGGTATGTGTGAGCATATTCTTAGATTTCCCCATAAATACAATAGCCACGTCTGCTTTATTGAATATCTGCAAACGTTTGAGTTGATCAGTCCCACTTACAGTTCATCTACTTGAAAGTTACTCTCGTCTTGCAAACTGTGCCTGTTTGATTGTATTAGATAGATTATACACGATCCTTTCAACTCGCACATTGAAGCTTGGTCGTATCATCTGCAGTTCTATGCCGACTTGCCACCAAAGAGAATTGTGTGGGAAGATTATAACCAACAAATTTGTACTTCTTGTGAGAACGAAACCGAATAACTTTTCGTTCGCTATGTATTGGTAACTACGCTATTAGTGGTTATTAGGTAAAATCGGTAATGAAATAACGTTTGCACAACAGGAATTTTACCCCCAGAGGTAAGATGCAATGACTCGACATATTTTTTACTTGTAAGAATCGGCTCATGTCATAATTTCTGGAACCATGTTTCAGTTTCTTGACGTAAAAACGTTTCAGTTAAAGTTGTTTTTTTATTTGAAAATCAAAATGGACGTCAAGCAAGAAACTGTATTCAGAAAGTTCCCCATGGATGCAGTGTTAACCCTACAAGGGCCGGGATGTTTGGACATTAAATAAGCCGGGGGGGGGGGCCTGGTAGCCCCCCGCCCCCCG
>JAOBRC010349905.1:0-12861 GCA_027575255.1 Scolionema suvaense
TACACTCCATTATCAACAGAACATTTGCTGTTTCGTCTCTCATTTCGCTTCGGTGTTTTGTCATTCCATCATCTTGTATAGTCTCAAGTATGTAAATTATAGTGCATAGGTGGTCGCATTGCATCAGATATGCTCCATTTTTGGTTGTGATATGCTGTGCGTAAGCAATACACTTCTGGTTAGTGGGGCTGTAAAATAACTTATACATGTTATAATGTTATTCCAGACTGATGGCTATTTTTTCCTATCAAAAGATATCTTATCTATTTCTGTATGTTAATTTTTTTCTACAGAGAAATAGAATTATTTTGTCTGAAACCTTTTCTTTTTGAGGTAGCCCTCTATTAAGCACTGCATAAAAAAGTGGCGTTTTACTGGTGCCTAATCATACATTGCCTTTTACAGATTGCCTACGAAAAACCCATTGCATCTGAACCATACTGAACAAAAAAATACATTTCGTACCTCCAGAAAAGTGATCGCTATGGAGCTTAAAGTTGATGGGTTTTCACCTACTAAATTTCAGGGTGCCACCTGCAGGGAGTTACACTTTGGAGATATTGACACTTTCTAGGAACCAGCTAAAGTATGTAAATTTTATTGGCAAAGGTGACCCATGATTAGTATAAGAAGACAACACTATGATTTATATCAATTGTCTCTAATTTTGAAGCAATTTTAGTCAGAAAAAAATTGAAGTTCTTCAAAGTTTTGGTCCCAGACCATAGGCTATTACCTCATCACAAAAATTGGTGGCATTCATAATTTTTTCAACGTGAAACAAGTGTATATATGCCTAGTTCCGTCCGATTTTCTGCATTACTTGGCAGCAAAGCAAACTAGCCTAAAACCAAGGATATTTTAGCCTTGTTCCAGTAAACAAGAAGAAAATTGGTTGCTGTATGACTAGACTGATTTTACTGCTAAAGTTTGAAACCCATTTTATGCCCCCTAATTCCGTCCATGTGCTGCAAATTCTGTCGAAAACACAAATATTTCAAATTTTATCTAATTTTAGCGCTGTTTTTTTTATCAGCCAATAACTATGTAAAGCTGGCACATTTTCTGCAAAATTTAATACAACTAGATATGTAAGTCCGGGCCTGCAAAACAAAGGCAAAGTTTTGACGTATAGCACCATCTAGAAAAATCATGAAAAGTGACCACCGGGGGCCTTCTGAAGATAACCAAATAACCAGTAGGTAATCGGCAAAAATTCAGTGTGGTGCCAAACTACTATACTAAGCCCTGAAAATGAATAAAAAATGGTGGGTATTGCTGCGGCCTACCGCAAGAAAAAAGAAAAATATGTTGCCGGACGGAATTGCGAGCTGGATGGAATTATGCGTAGATAAGCTATACCTCTGAGTCTTTGTTCTTGCCAATTTTCAAAAAAATTTAGAGCGTCGGTAGAAATTGGGAAGCCAAGGTTGTCTGTCACCAGAGCCTGGGCCATCTAGGCTTAATCATTGCTTAGCTGTACTGCAACCTACAATCCTTTAATTTCAGGCCATTGGAGAAACACCTGAATAGGCTGACTGGTGGAAAGCCATGTGTATTCTATGTACCCATGTGTGGCGACATGGTAGATATGAAGTGGCTTATGGATAGAGGACACACTATTATTGGTGTGGAAATTGCAGAAAGGGCTGCCATAAACTTTTTTCATGATCAAAAGATTGAATATACAAAGGAAGATGTACCTGGATATGGACTTTTGTACAAGGTGTGAGCTGCAGTCTATGTGCTTAACACTGTAATGTTTTTCATTTTGTGGAACTAGTAAACTCGCAAATGTCCATTGGTTTTGCATTTGAAGTTTCTGGCACTGTTCCATGTATTTTTCAGTAATTTGGGGCTTCTTCGTCAGCTGTTCTAAATATCGATCGAGCCGCCTATATGTTAAAAGGAAAAGCATCTCATAGCTTGTTGTATACAGAGTGTTATCACCTCTTATGTATGTCACTTCTTTGCTTGCGCTTAATTTCGTGCTGTGCTTTAGTATGTTGCTGTTTCTTGAATTATTTGCTATGGATGGTTTTCTTGGGTCTGTAATTGGTGACGTAGTCTCTCGCTGATAATATTAAAGAATAAATGAAGAATAATGTCAACCTGTTGAGATTAGAATTAACCTTTGGTGTTGAGTGCATACATCGAGAAGAGTATGCATGAATGCTCAGCAAGTTGCCCATCACCAATGTTCATTTAAGACCAGACAATGCTGCTATTTGCCTGACAAATACCTTTAAACCAAGGACACCAGATGATGCTCTGTCACTACATCATCAACGTGTCTCCCTGCCTTTCTAATGCTTTTCCACAGGTAGCTTGACACCAGTCCAAGATGTTATTCAACTCCCCCCCAAAAAGCATGGCAGCATCTTAACCATTTTACCTGGCTCTGTGCAGATGCCAATTCCAACAAAGTGCAGAACAAGACTCCCAGAACAAGTCGGTCAAAATATAGTTTGTCTCAGCTGCACACACCCTGTCTAACATAAACAAACCGTAGAGACCTGCACATAAGATCATGAAGGTGTGTATCACTGATGCCTAAAGAGTTACAGAGATACAGACATCACACGGCTGCGTAGCACAAAAGGAAACACGCATCGAAAAGAGCATGCATGAATGCTCAACTAGTTCCCCATCCGCACAGACACATTCCCCATCTGCACGCACATTAAGTAGTTGTCTCTGCTGAAAGTAGAGGGGTGGTAATGCTAATTCTATATGATGGCATATTGATATGCAATTAAATCTAGTCATTAGCGACTGTTTTCGTCGTGAGAGTGAAACCTGTGGATAATAATACCCTCATCCATAGTGTCACTAAATCCTCATGTATTGCCACATGTTATGTATTCTGATGTGCAAAGCTAATGAGAGTAGTGTTTGCTGGGAAAAATGTAATCCTTGCTGCTTTTCTTTAGTGTATGAATCGTGGCTCCTTCTTGTGTATAGTGATATTTTTAAATGTTTTTCTTGTAGTCAAAAGATGATCTAATGAAGTTCTATGTTGGAGATGTCCTTACATTTTCAAGGTTTGTTCTGTTACGACTTTTTGTCAGCAATTCTTGTGAGGTTTGCGAACACAAATAGCTTTTTAGAGTTCCGAAAAAAAGCCAAGGAAGTGAGGGGTATTTCTCTGATTCACTTGTTTCTTTTCATGTCATGAACTTGTTTGTGGTTTTCTTTTTTTTTTTGCCTTTGTTATTTTTGTTAGTTTTGTTTAAGGGGGCTGAGAGAAGTATTTCAAAACAAAGTTTTTGGGTTTAAAGCTGTAAAGCAATCCTATGCCTGCCAGTATTCTGAATATGATATATTGTAGCTCTACAGCCCTCGAAATCCGTGGAAAATGAGGTTTGCCAACCTTGGATGACATATAATGTCGGCATTTGAAGTTGCTTCATTCTTCATTACTTTTGCCAGAAAGAGATACTAACAACTAACTGATATGCTACAAACACTTAATTTTGAATATTGGTGCACATTAGTAACATTCATTTCAAACCTTGTCTGGAACTGTGAAACAAAATCTTCTGTGACGATCTATCATCCCGCAGCTCGAGCGGCCATTTTAGGTTCATGCAAGGAATGAGCTGCATACACAGGTCTTACGAAAAATTATCACAGGGCGTAAAGGAGTATGTTTTTTGTCATGTATGAGCTGTGAATCTAGGAAAGAAAGATTATGTTGCACCAAATGTTCCTTCTATGATATCTGATGAATGAACACCTGGCGGCTTAGCTAGTTTACACGATTTTGGTTGTGATTTTTGTAATGATCATCAGATATATTCTCCGGTGTCATACAAGTTATGTGGCAGGAACTTCATTGTTCAATACCTGCTTTCAACACATAACAATGCCAGATTTGTGAGATCTAAGCGGTCATTCGATGGTGCTGTTTGCACTCCTCATGATGGTATCAATTATTGTAGGGTGGGAGTGAAGAGTAATTATGGATAAAAAAGGTGATAGTTGGCCATGACTCAAAGCACTCTTCCCCCGGACATCGACGCAGATGAGATACCGTAATGCCTCGAATAAGCGCCCCCTCAAATAAGCACCCCCCTCAAATAAGGCCCTACCCTAGAAATGAAAATATGAATAAACGCCCACCCTCGAATAAGCGCCCTCCCTTCGAATAAGCGCCCATCCTTATATCTTCAGAAACCAGCGCTAATTCGAATTTTCGACTAGAAAGTAATTGAAATACGACTTAGCAAGAAATGTTGAATAAATACAAGTTTATTTTAGTTTTCATGCTTACTTTTATCGTTTTCATCGTAAGAAGATGGGAAGTTTTTCCCTTTTTAAATTACTAGTAAATCTGCTTTTTGAATAAGCGCCCCCCTCAAATAAGCGCCCACCTAAAAGCTCCAAAACTTAAATAAGCGCCCGTGCACTTATTCGAGGCATTACGGTATGTAGATGCTTGAGAATAGAATTTTTTGCGCATCAAATATGGCAAGGTTCTGCGAAGTAAATAGCTGGAATCCAACTGGGCATATTTTTGCATCAAGATGGTAGCTTAGCTGTGGTGATATCAGAGAGGTCCTTAAAGCGGTATAGGGTTTCGAAGAGGCGAAATCTAGGAAGTTGTTGTTTTTATGATTATTTTATACTGTTATATGGAATGAGGAGAGGCAATGACATTTATGTTTTATTCTGTGTTTTGAAAATTTTGACAAAGCGGAAGCAAGGGCGGCAGTTAGGTCGGCATTCGGCAATGCCGACCTGAATTCCAAGGGCTGGCTCTAAATGCTAGGACTAAACAGACCACACAATTTTTATGTTAAGTTTTTTACTTATATTGTCCCACAATGAATTTGAATCCTTGTTTAGCACTTATAGGATCCGCAGAACAACTGGTCAGAATATTCAAGTGGGTAAATGTTTTCATGCGGAGTTTCATGGAATGTACATCTCACAGGTAGTGCCCTCGAAACAGAGCTACTTGACTCCTTAACTCCAAATTGGAATGATTAGTTTAAAGAATGAGCGTTATGTAGCCTTGATGTAAGGTGCTGTGGAAATTGCGGGTACTACTTTTTCAACCGCCCAATATTAATAATATCCCATTGGACGATTCTGTTTCCTGCCATGATGGACAATAGCTGTTTTAAAATCTCTTACCATGCATATAACAAGGGTAACAGGTCCTGTTCATCACATCTGCTGAACATAAGCCTAGTCCCTATTTTATAGATAACCTTTCTTCTCTTGGCAGGAAAGTATTTTCTTTGGGGTTTCATATTTCGTTCTCTACTGTGTTTGGTTATACTTTTGTAGCAAAATTGCTGGATGTAAAGCAGACTGTACTTATGATGTTGGAGCCATGCAAGCACTAGATGCTGATCACGATAAGTAAGACAAAATCGGAAATTGTTTATTACATATTTATTTATGTTTGTATTTAGTACATGTTGCTTATGCTGTTGTGATTGCCTCTATAAGACGTTCAACTTTCAAGGATAGAGTGAGTTGCAAAAGCAAAATCTATCAATGCAATGATCATTTTGGTTTTTTCATTGGTACTAAACTTCCAGAAATTCTTTATGTTTACGCTGTATACATAATAAATCAGTCTTAAACAGTACTTCTTTGTTGGACCTCAATGTAAGTGGTTGTTCAGCAGTTGAAGAAATAATGATATTTGCTTTGAAAGGTTTTGTATCTTAGAATGAGGTTAGGGATTTTCTTGAGGTTTTCTTAGAAATTTTGTGTTTTTGAGACTCTCATAGAAAAAAAAAACTATAAACCTTATTAACTGCAGCAAAGACCCAATCACAACCAGTAGCATAAATAGACTTAGATTAAGTCTTAAACAGTCTTTATCTGGAAATTCCCAATTTAATTTGCTGAATGTGAATTACTTTACTGGACATGTTCATTGCATATTTATTTATATTTTTATTCAGTGTATTGTGCTTTTGTGATTGTCTCTATAAGAAATTTTTGACAAATTGGTCCCAATGTTTGGCAAGTGTCGAATCAATTTGCTGCCCAGTAGTGAAACTAGAAATCATGCAATTTCAGAACAAGGATGGATATGTGGTGTTCATATCTCATAGAAGCCAGACTCTATGGCATCACTTTGGGTCTGGGGTGGGTTTGGTGTGTCTGACTACAATAGTATTTTAACGTTACTCTTCAACTTGATCCACTCCAAGAATTGCTTGGTTCTGATGAATTTGGCTGTGTTTAATTTTTTTCCTGTGGAGTTCAATTGGTTTGTGTTTTAGTTATTTCATCTGTCAATCATTCTACGCAACATTTACACTGTTTTGCTGGTGTTGTATAACATTGCTTAGGCCTGTTGGAAAAGGGTTTTCTCATTACTCAGCTTGAGGTTTGCTGATGTTCGGGAATTGTACCACTGTCAGTATATCGTTCTCGTTTTTTTCTTCTGCAGGTATGCAGATGTATTATTGGACATGATGAAAGATGATGCTAAGCTTCTGATTAACTTAATGGGATTTTTCCCGAAAGACGCAAGTATGTGTTTTTTTCTGCATCTCTTTTCCCCTTGCATATTGCATGTGCCGGTAGGCATATTCTTTTCCTGTTTTTCCATTTTTACTCCTGCTTAGGAACCTAGTGAAGGCTCCTCAATTCTGGGGTGCAGACTCTGAGTTGCCCCCTCCATAGTTTCTATACTACAGTATGTTAGTAATGAAATTTTGCATGTGCATAGGGGGAAATGCTGACTTCGTAAATTATTCTTGATGTCATCAATTAAAGATACATAGGTGGTGATTTTTGGCCGTTAATAGCGACTTATTAAAAGTTGCCCAAAATTTGGAGGGATCACGAAATCTGTCGTAAACTATTGTTCAAACTGGGGAAAGGTGTTACATGTTGCTTTCAGGCTCATAACACTACTAGCTTTTTCATTGATTCTTCTCTAAAATGACATAAAATAGCCTTAGTGCAAGCTAGTTTGACTCAAATTCTAGGGTAATGACAACCAAATTTCGAAAAAATGATAAATGCCTTTCGGAACACAATAAATTTCCGGAAAAGTCGCAAAATTTCAACCCAAGACATTTCTCCGTTGTTAGTCATGAAACATGTCTGAGAAAACTCCCGTTAGACAGTTTTGCAGGTTTTCTCAAAACATGTGAAGAATGCTTCGTTTTGAGTTCGTAAATTGTGCTAGGACCTTTAGAGGCAACACTGCGTATGTTGTGAACCATGATTTATATCTGGGGAAAATCTTCTTTGGCTTCAGGGTGGTAGTCAGTTATGTCTCCAGTTGGCTTTTTTTGGAGTTTTTTTTACTTAACATGTTCTTCATCCATTGCGTGTAATTTAAGTGTTAATAAAAGTGATTAAATATATGCCACATATGTAAGGACCTTGGAATCATTTGGAATTGTTCTACGTGGGCACAGCTATTTCATTTTTAGAAAATATTTCAAAATCCATTCTTTTATGTTTGTGTATTTTGTCCAATAATAAATCATGTTCCATATCCTGGAAAACTCTGATATAGTGTGTGTGTGTCTGAAAATTCTTATTTTTTAAGTTCCCTGAACTTACTTCAAGATGTGTGCCCATCTGTTTTTGTAATTTGGGGTTTCAATTGTTTCAAGAAGACTATGTAGTGTTCGACATAGAGATAGCATTTTTTCTCCAAAATAGTTACATATGTCTGCAAGACCATAGAATACTCCACACTCTTGATTAATCCTGTGTCTACCGGGCTTTTTTGGTTGGTTTACTACCATTGGGGGGGGGGAGGGGGGTATTCTGCCAGGCCCCATAAGTACCTGCTAAGTACCTGTTAGACCATGAAGCCAATGCAGTACTTTGAAAATAGTCTTTTGTGCATACAATAATTCCTAGAAGTGCCTCAGACGACAGTTTTGTGATGTATACATTTTTTGTCGATTTTTCATCATTTTGAAGAAAATTCATTTCTGAAAACGTTTGCTGCCTGCAGCATGCCTTAACATTGTCTGTTGCTCGAAAAACTCATACATCTATTGTATAAGTCCCTCAAGAGTGCAATAAAAGTTAAGGTGATTTCAGAGGCTATGCTTGAGGTACAGCAAGAACGTTTAACGAATGATGTGTCGGATTTTGGGGGAGATTTTTTTTATATTTTATAACTCAAAGCCTTTTAAAAATCATAAATGGGAAATGAAATTTATACCTTGTTACTCAGTATTAAAAGCTATGAAAAGCCACCAAAAACGGGCTCAAAAATGTAAAATCATATGCGGATCGACATACAAACCTGGCGGAATCTGTCCAACACCCCCCGGTAGGAGTAGGGCTAAACTTGGGCTCCAGCAGATATTTAGCATAGCTGCTCATTTAGACAACAGGATCCACAAAAAGAATCAAATCCGTGACTGTATTTAATTGAGTAGTAAATATCGTATATTATGTTTTTGTTGCAAGAGAGTGATTCCCTCCTTAAAATTCTCTGGAACAATAATATTCTTTCATAGAATGAATTTTTCCAATGAAATGGCTGAATGATTGCTGTCACTCTTTGTTGTTCAAAGCCGGGTGTATATGTCCAAATTGTGTTTCCGTAGTTTTCTTACTGAAACCTATTGTAATGCTACATAAGACTTATAGATTTACTAACTGATTTATATTTTTGTTATTGTTGTTGCTAAATGCTTCATTTCTTGTTCCTCACTTGCGTGTTTACAAATTGTATTAGAATGATCATTGACCAGTGTCTCGTCAAACTTTTGTTGATTCAGAAGTTGATCCTGACGCTCAATATCCAGTTATGATGCAGAAGCCATGGGATGCATTAGGTGGGTATTTTGGTTTTTACTTGGTTGTAGAGACTGTAGAGTCAATTAGCGCCTATTCTATGTCTATGTGTTGCTGTGGATGCTTCACATCATAGGGGTGATTTTCAGCGAAATGTTGTATGAGAAGTACTATAGACTCTTGCTTATAACACTCATTGAAACTGAAATCTTGGTAAAATTCAAGCAGTATCCTCAAAAGTGTGAATTCAGTAATATGGTGGACATTGTATTCACTGGTATGTTTGGTGATGTATTTCAGTATTCAGGAGAACCTTTCGTTAACTTTTATTTATATTCTGTTTAATTTAATATTGACTTATCAGAAGTGTGACGTTTCAGTAAATAGCATAGAAATAAAGTTGTTTTAGGTTTTGCCTACAGATTCTTTAGAACCTTAGAACTTGAGTACACTCTGCTAGCAGTGTTACTTCCTGATATATGTTGTTATGTTATAGTTGTTGTCGTTGCTTATTGATTCGGATGCTCTCAACTTTACCCTTTAAAGGAACAGTAGCTCAAATTTTTTTCTAGCCGATTGCATTAGTACTGCCATACTTAAAGGAGATTTTATAGCCTTCTTGCCATATTTAGACATGATTGCACTTCTTCCTGCACTTCAAAATACTCAGTATCCCGAACCAGGCACTCGACGAGTTAAGTCTTACATATTCAATGAGCCACAGCTCATTTAACCCTATTCAATTTGGGCTTTTTTGGTGCTGTATGATACCTGGGGGGGGATTCCCCCCCCCTTCTATAATTCTAGAACTACTTGTCCGATAGTTTTGAAACTTGGTACGCACATTTATTAACCCTTCATGCATATGTGTGCCAATTTGCAAGTCAATAGGGTTAGCAGGGCATGGCTTATGACGTCATAAGTGAAAGGACCCATTGTTAGATGTGAGAAATAGGGCGTTTTAGCGAAAATTGCTCAATAGCGATTTGTTTTTTGCAAGAATAGAAACTATACACATATTATATATCAATGGAAAGCTCTTGCAAAAGGCTTTCTTTTGATGCCTTATTTTAAAAATTTTGACCAAAATTTCCCGGGTTATGAGCAGAAATGTGTTTTTTCAGATAGCAAGTAATTTTCAAAAGGGCGTGGCCTGGACGAACGAAAAATTTTGGAAACCTGATTTTTTGCTCAGAACATGTCTCAGTAAATTTTAGGAATTCTCCAAATTCTCGAGACGCGGGTTTGATCAGGGTTAATATGCATGGAAGACAAGGGGATTATCGCATCCATTCTTATCGTTCTCCGAGAGTGCAACAGGTATGCACGACTTCCATGCTGAGGATGAATTCTTGTACTCAACACGTGAAAATTTTGCATTTGAACTGCAGTATTTCTACTGAATTTATAACTGTGAAATTTGGTGTGGGAGCTGACCGAGCATATAAGTACGTAGTAATGCTCAATAAAATATCGAGACAGAGTTCTTTTAATTTGAAAGCGTTGTTGCTCAAGAAATAAATAGCTTCGTTTTGTGTATTGAATATCCCATGAAGAAAAACCTATGCTGACCAGCTAAGAGTTTTTGTTTGAGTTTGATGAAAAAGTGAACCAACTATTTATGCAACGCCAAGTTTTATTTTAAAATTTAAATTACAGGAGAGTTAACTTTGCCAAATGAAATGCATTCAAAGTATAGATTTAGAACTAGTGTCAAGTAGATGTGACTTACCTACTTCGAGATTAGCAGTGACTAATTGCATCTTTTCTACGCTTTTAGTTAGTTGCTGTTTCTATCTTACATCTTTTTTGTAAATGGGTAGTAAATTTGTCTTTTTCTGTTGTACACATGGCATTCACCCTCCTGCTCGTAGGGGGAGGGGGTTATAACCTAAAAGTAACCCTGGGGGAACAGTGATTTTTAAGCTTTCAGGGGGTACCTATTACCTTGCGTGGTACCTACATCTCTCTCATGGGTCTGCAGTTACCTTGCAGATTATACAACCATGCATTCAGTACTTGTTCATTCAAAATGTTGCATGTGCTGCCTGGTAATTAAAGATAGTTCCTGATTATGGCCATCATGTCAGGTCTTGTGCACACATAGATTTCACCCTAGTTGCAGTTTTTGAATTTCAACATGCTTTCTTTGGTCTACAGTCACTAACCACAATAATTAGAATTATTCTGCCTATGAACTCTAAAAAGCTCGCTTGTTAAACTTCGCAAAGGTTAATGACTACAATCAAAGTAAGGTGAAGGGGCTCATAACTCTCTCTGATAATATTTCTCTGATTTGTAATGTTCTATGTGAAATACAGTACCTACTTTTGCCTCTCCATTCACATGTTGTTAGATATAAGGATTTTAGATAGAAGACAAATGGATACTTCAGGCAATGAAGGGGGAGGGTCACCAGAATTGATGGCATCCACAGGGCTGATCTGAAAAGTTAAGAAGGGAGTACAGTTCATGACTTGTTTGATAAACTATAAGAATGAAGGAATAATCAAATTTCATCTATATATCATCCAATACTAAAAGTATGAGCTTTGAATGGGGTATTTAATAATTATTGCTAAGAATAGGACCTACCTATCGCAGGGGGTGCCTATTCATATTAGATAATAGGGGATACCTAAAACTTAGTGGGACCTAATGTCTTTGGGGGGAACTAGCACCCCTCTGAATGCCATGTTACATCTTTTTCATACATCGGGAGTAATTTTATGTCTTGAACTGTGTTGTGTTTCAGTGAAGAAGTTCAATGTGGAGAAAGTGGAAATGTACGAGCAAAGTATGGCTTCTAACGAAGCAGGATCTGGGGAAGCACCTGCAGAAATGGCTGATAAACATGAAGGATTCTCAACGTGGAACTGGTTCTACATATGTAACAAGAAGAAGTGAGCAAGAACAAGGCTGGCAGTGTACCTAAATATGACGAGCATAGCTATAGAGGTGTCCTGACTCAGCTTATAGTTTTGGTTTGCTTAGACTCGGCCGCTTTGTCTCTCAGGCATGAGTTGGGTTAAGAGCTTTTGTTATGAGTTTTTGCTGATTACTGGGTATGATTTCTGTTTTGTCATTGGTGTCACGTTGTGTAATGGCTCTTTCTCTCTGTGAACTTACTAACTCAAAAATGTTGCATTCTGCATGTTGCAAGTTAATCGCAAAAGTTTTGATTACAAGAAGGGGTTGTGTAAGCACATGCACGTATATGTATTTTGATTATATTTTAGTTACATCCTTCATGTAACGTGAATACGATACTGTCTCCAAGGCTTTTGTCTTTGCACTCCAGTCAAATTGTGTTTTCAAGGTTTATACTCTGCTTGCAGTGATGCGACTTAATATTGTGTCTAATTGTGATATGTTATGTAAATCGTGGAGGTACATTCATGGTAGACTAAATGTTTGTTCACTCATTGAAATTTAGTCATATTCTCGACAACTAGCGTTTGTTTCTGTCTTGAAATTATTTTCTTTCTGCTGGTGGAATTTTTCTTTTTGAACTCCCGCTTTATTGGAAGAGTCCCAGTAAAATAAGACCTGTCTATCTGTCCGCCACCAGTCCCTTTTCCCAGATCATAGTTTCTCAGATTTTTCTTGCATGAAGATCAAGATCAGCATTCGAAACTAAACTATGAAGGTGGATTTTCTAAAAAATATTTGTTGGATTGCAGGTAGCAATTTATGCCCAAAACTGGCCATTTTAAGGGTTTTTTCAAAATATTTCAAGATCTAAGCATTACTTTTTTTAAATTTTGGTGTGAAACTTCAGAGCAGTAGTAGTTATATTACGACCCATGTATCGTAGCTGAAGAAGATTTGGTTGGGATTGTGATGGGAATTTATGTCAGAGCTGTTCAGTTTTAGTTTTAGGTTTTTTTCTTAATATTTCAAGCACACTTGATTAGTGTTTTGTAATTTTTGGTGTGAATCTGAAGGGTGACATTACTGATGTTACTGTTACTCGTGCCGTATTAGTTGCTGTACTGTTGGCCAACTTACAAGGAAGAGGATTATCCCGTTCTGATCAATCTGATAATTTAGTGTCTTTAATGTGATTTGAATTGTTTCTGAAGAAACCGTTTGGCGGGAGGCCTCCCTCAG
>JAOBRC010350016.1:0-12859 GCA_027575255.1 Scolionema suvaense
TCGATGCCACAATCCTTGATGGCTTTAATGACATCACCAAGTGCCTCACCAAACAAATTCAACCCCTTGAAGACTGACCGATCTTGAAACGCCACCAGGGCATTTTCGAAGGTTTTATCGATATCTTCCGCATCTTTTACACACGTTTTCACACTGACATTCTTCATGTTCCAGCCAGTGAAGATGCCTTGAAAGACTTGGACCCATGCTACATCAGGAGAACTGCTTGTGATACTAATAGAGGCACCAATAGCGGAGACATAACGACGGTTAGCCCTGCAAAAGTAAAGTCATAAAATATACGCCAGCGAGTTTTCAGAACAATTCTCATACATGAAATTTAAGTATCATTATTCTATTATAACAATGATCAGCACCATTTTAAGGCAGGAAGCCAAACATCTGCACAAAATCCCACAACGACTTCAAAATCATCACAGCACATTGCTTCCTAGGGCTGCATTTACCATCAACTCAACATATGAAACACGAAGGTATCACCTACTAAAACAATCTGAACATGACGTATTAAGCAACACTCATCGCAGGTTTATTGTGAAGCACATGACAAGCCCCGAATGTGATATTATTCTTTCATCAAAACAAGTGAGAATGAAAAGCTGACATCCAGCCTACTAATCAAAACTACATGCAAACCTCACAATTTCATGACATGGCAATAACACTGCTTTTTCTACTTTGTTTTTGTAATGACTTTGTTGACTCAAATTCACCTCTCTTCAAAAAAAAACAAAAAACAACAACATATGGTCACGTCAGCTTTTAGGAAAGGAGTCTTCGATAAAAAATGCGGAATAGAGCAGGCTTTAATCTTGCATCTCTCGTCAATCTTATTTACGTCTATTCCTTGATCGAAGTAACTAGTAAACCACATTCACTTTTTGAAGGAGGAGGAAAGATAGTGTCAGAAAAACTGCCACTTACAAGTATCTGAAATCATATTTCCCCTTCGGCAGATAAGTCGTCACCGTCAATTTTCCACTAGGCATTTTAGCCTCCAGAGGATTCTGAGAGCCACCAACGTAGTAGAAATCCACGTAGAATTTGTTGTCTGAACCGTGAGGGTAAATACCTGCAAGCAAGCATGCAAAAAAAAAATATTCATGAACAGGTCTTGTAAATGGGTGTATTTCAAAAATATTTTATTATCGGACGAAAGATTCTATAGATAAAACAGCTGTAGCGGCTGACTCACATGAAAAGCTCAAAATCCAGCGATACTGGTTCCAAGCTATAGTCAGGTCCTTTCAGCGTTCTGCTAGAAATCTATTCTAAATAGGGTCCAGTGCAAGAAAAAAGGACATCTATTTTATTTTCAAACGGAATCGATACAAAGGTAAAATTAGGCTGAATTTGACACTTCCGTTATTCTAGGCTTCTGTTTTGGTCTTTCCTAGCTTGCCATTTTCAGTTGGCACAATTGTTCATGTGTGTATTGAAAAGGTGGATAAATTTGCTAGGACGTTCATTTTCCTAAAAAATGAAATTTAATGAAATTTTTTATTGTCGGACGGAATTGTCAGGTAGAACGATTTTTGCTTTCAAATGACAAACAAGTGACAGCGACAAACGCAAGTAAAAGGTATTAATTTTATAGTTTTGAATATGCTCTTTTAACCCTAAGCATGGTTAGATCAGATTTTGTGTTTCATGTTGACAGAGTGAAGTATCGAGAATCAGCCTTTCCGTCCGAAAATTTATAGTTTTTTTTAAGATTTTGATAAGACTGAGCAGACAGCCGTAGTAATCTTTTTGAGATATAGATGTAAAATTAGATTGATCACCATGCCAGATATTTTCAAAAAACTGACTTTTGAGGACTATTGACGTTTTTTGAAACAGACCCAAATGCTATTTGTGTGCCTTGTAGATGTTACAACCACATCTGAGCAAAAGCAATAAAAAGATTTCTTCATTTGAAGTAACTTTACACTCACTGACGTCCTTGATAGGACTAGAAGCAGGGATGAAACATCAGCAAGAAAAAAAAATTGCAATAGCAACAAAACCTTGGAGCAAACGTGGGGTTCAAAAGCAATCATCTGGCAAAAGACTACGAAGAACATGAAATCATCATCACCACTTAAATCTCAAGTTCGTTTGTATGCATAAGTATGAAAGCACAGCCATGAATATAAGCAATTAGACCAGGCTATCATAAACAACTGAAAATTTAAAAGGCAGTTACAATTATAAAATACTTTTTCGCCACGAAAACAATATAAAACACACACATAATTGCTTTACTAGCAGATGAACATAAAAAAGTGACGCATTGAGCTCGCGTTCTGTTTACAAACCCATAAGCCTCCGCTGTTTGTTTACATCAGCTTGCAGAAATTTCAGTGGACAGTGCCCTAATGTTATGATCATGCACAGATTTTTTAAAAGAGTTCGGTGTATGAGGATTCATGCACGATTCATGACCCTTGCAAGTGATTCTAGACATATACCCATTCCTGAAACTTTAAGACTCAACTGTTCACAGTATGATATATATAACTATGATGCATATAACTGAGCAATAAGCAAACTGACTTTGGAAAAATCGTTTTATGCCTTCATAAATTTTATCAGCTCTCATGCAAGATGATAACTCATTGACATTCCATCCTTTTGAATTTAGCAATTGCTCTCCATCAGAAATCTGAGCCATTGATATTGTTCGCAAAGATCCAAGAAAAAATGAGACATAGGAAGGTAACCATGCAAAAGGGTTCTAAACAAGTGACTCACCAATCCAGTCCGTATTTGTGGCTTCATCCGGCGGCATCTTCCATGCCACTGCTACATCTCCTCCTGTTGCAACAGAAGACGGCAAAACGGAGAACGACTTGTGCTGAGTCAGCACAAACACATTGTACTGACTATCAAGCTAAAACGTGAAGAAAAATAACTAAAACCTTATGCAAATTAAAAGTATTTTGAAACAAGACCTGCATGTCAGTTGGACAGTGGCATCAAAAGGAATGGATAACAACAGATCGTTGTTGTCAACAAGCAAGGCACTTTCATCAAAATACTGCCAACTCAGTTTCTGCATCACTATCAGTCTGGTACTAGACACATCGCACAAATATGCGTTTAGTTCGTTTTTTCTTTTTCTGTTATCTATGAGAAACGGTTTCTGCATGACTATCTGAGCGAAATTCATCAAACTTTGACAAACCTAGACAACTTAAATCACTAAAAGGTTACAACACTAGTTAAGGCCACGGAAAGTTGAAGTTTCGGAAAGCGTAAAACGGCTTATTTGGTAATGCGAACAGCAATCTATCTATCTTTAAATACAAGAGGTGCGCGGCAATTTATTTAGTATGTTTGCCATGTAACTGAGAGCATACAAAACTAATTTTAGGTCTCTGGAGTCTACCTTTACATCTCTTTTGATGACTGAGGGATGTCAACGGTGATCATCCGTTGCTGCAGGAACCACAAACCTCAGCTTGCTTCACAGACCACCTCGCTTCAACACGCTTGATGCAGTGGAATCAAAATGTCCTCGAAGAGTCTGCGAACAGGCAACACAAACCCGAGCCACAAAGCATCCTCCTAAAATTCATGAACAACTTTTAACAATCTAAGGCTTCTTTTTCAAACGGTACACAGATTTTTTAGAACTTGCTTTTTGAAACTATTCTCCACTCTATTTCATACCCCGGCATCTTCTTTGAACGGCGAGGAGCATTGCAGGATTTAATAAAAAAAAACTGAACGTTTGATGTTGTGCAAACACTGTGAGAGAGCCAGGACAGGTGATGGTAATGGAAGTTGCATGCTTTTAAGACACAGTTTAGGAGTGCTATGAAAACTAAATTGCTGACTTCAGGGGTCAAAATAAGGGAATTTGGAGCATCCAGGCGTTTTACCATCAATGTGTATGTAATGCAGGTTTACCAATAAAAAAATTAGGTGACACTAGTGTCAGATGGAAACTACCTGGATGTTTCAGAGAAATTGTCCGCATCAGCATCCGGATGTTTTGCATTTTCATCCGGAAATGTCCTGCTGCTGGACCTTATTTTGACCCCTGGACTTGCACTGCTGGCTGCAAAAATAGAACAAATGCGTTGCCATAAAGTTGATGCGCGCGTATACGCATTCCAAACTTCAACTTTCCCTGGCCTAATTATATTTTTATAAACATCACATCTTCTTTAGGACTACAAGGTAAGATTTACTCAATTTAATGGGCAAAAATCAGGGATCTTCATATGGAATTTTAAGCAACTGAATCTATGCTAAAAAGAATGTTTATCTCTTTCAAACGAATTTATGGGCAAAGCTACCTACAATATAAATTTCGTGAAGCCAGGTCATCTATATATAACCTATGAACACCAAATAAATTCGCAGAATAGTAAATGAAGCAAATGATAAATGCAATAGGACTATCATCGTCTCATGCAAGGTTTCTGTACCTGATGCACAACTGAGGCCCAGTTACATTCTCAGATTTTCAAATGTTCAGATGCTCCTAGGGAGGAATCATACATCTCCTACTGCCTAACAGGCAGTAATCTAAATAGTGTGCAGAGGGGTTGAATCCCCCTTTTTTGTCAGTCTCCCCCTTTTTAAAAATTTTGGCAAGATCCCTCCCCCGCTCCCTGTCATGCGTGCTGTCCTGGTGTGTGCACGTTGACCGCCACATTTTAACACTCACATCACGCAACCTGTTTCAGACATTCATACATGCAACTTTGATACTTGTTAGCAAAGGTTTTCCTGAAGAATACAGTATTTCCTGGTCAAGGATAAAATGTAATAAAGGCATTTAAGATGCAATTTAGGACTATTCTTAGCGCATTTCATGCAACAACTAGAAAAATGATGAATTATACCATATCGTAACACGAATCAGGTGATTGTCTTATGACCAAAATCTAGCACAAGCATAACAAAGCAACCACTTCTTCTTCAGCAATCATCCCCACCCTTTTTACCTATAATCCCCCTCCCCTTTTGCTCATCCCCACCCTTTCTACAGAAAAATTTTCATCCCCCCTTTTTTGCATCTTTTTGGAAAGTTCACACTATGTATAGATGAGTCATCATGGGCCACCACATATCAACTACTACTATAAAGTTCCACATCCAAATCCTGTTTTATCGCTTTCCTTATCATGGCAAATTTCAGAAAAGTCTGAAGACCTGATACCCACAAAAATTGTGTTAGTGATGGACAGAATGACGGAAGAAAGTCCAGACAGACTTTACATTGTGTGAATCCTTTCAAAGACAAGGGTGAACTTTCGCAAAATTGCAGACAGGGGGGAGGGGGGATATCAAGTTTTCTGAGAAAGGGAAGGGGATGGGTAAAAGGGGGAGGGGCGATTTGAGAAAAGACGTTGGGATGATTGCCAAAGAGGCAATGGTTGCAGGGTTATGTCTGTTCTGGATGTTGATCATAAAACAATTATTGGATAAGTGCTATGATATGACATAGGAGATGCCCGTATTCATCAGAACAACCACTGCTTTTAATTAAAGCAATACACCATCCTAACATGATATTCGTCCTTGGTGGCAGATCTTGCAAAACTATGACTAATGGTTTTTATTTGGGTAAAAAAAAGCTGAGTGGCATGATTCTCCTTCAATGTTACTACAAAGTTTGATATTATTCACTGTCTCTCTGATTCTCAATTTGACTCATGAGTGACGTCATATATAGGACTGTTTATTAGGTCTATGGCTTTCCTTAATAACTGAACATTCAATGGATTCTTTAAAACATTATGAGCAGCATATTACATCTTTCTTTGAGATAAAACAAAAATTTTGATTCACACATGTGTTCAATGAGAAGCAATTTGACATTAAAGAAGGGATAATTTCACTTGGTTGACCATATTTCATGTGTAAGTACTGCTCAGGGTAGCAAGCTAAAATTATCCACAATTTTGCATACAGATACATCTAGAATTACAGCAGGTTTTTTCATGAAATAACAAGTCACAGAATTAGTGGGATCCCACAAACGTAATTGAGAATCTCCGCAAAAGAAAAGAATAACAAATATGCAATAAGGTTTGCACCACAAATGACAAAAACTAATGAAGTGTTCTTCACATAAATTGCCATGCACATGCTGAACAACATATTCTCAAGATATAAAGCATGGGCCATAACAAAAGGCTTGTTGCCTCTGAGATCCACACCAAAAATGAAAAGATAAACCATTGTCGACACATTTGGAAAAAACCCTGAAAATAGCCATTTTCTGACATAAATTACCACCTGCAAGCCAAACCAGATTTTCCTCAGACACGGCACATGGTTCATAACATAAGCAAAGTTTCCCCATAGAATCACACCAAAAATGTTGAAACGCAGATGAACCGTCTACGACACATTTGGAAAAATCGTCGACAATGGTCAATTTCAGCCATAAATTGCCACCCACAAATCTAACGAGATTTTCCCTAGACACAGCACATGGTTCATAACAAAAAATGATAAAAATTGGATGAATCATTTTTGACATGTTTGGAAAAAACCCCTGAAAATCACCATTTCGGAAGTCAATTACTATCTGCAAGCCAAAAGAGAGTCTTTCCAGATACGGCACGTGGTCCACAACATAACTGTTACTGCCCTGTAGTTTCACACCAAGAACCACAAAAAAGTAAGAATAGATTTTGAAACATTCTTAAGAAACCCTAAAAGTGGCATTGGGCCAATTTTACAGCATAAAATGCCAAACAAGCCAAACAAAAATGTTTTTCAAAATTCCAGCTACATCACTTTTCCTCAAATACGGATTGGCCCCTTCACACCAAATTTCAGAAAAATTCATTGAGCGGTTATCCAAGGAAATGCGTTGGTGAAGGACAAAAGGACGGACGGACGGACGGACGGACGGACGGACGGACGGACGGACGGACGGACGGACAGACCTCAAACAAACAGGAGTCCAAAAAGCTACTAGCATCATGTTTTAGAAGGCTCTACTTTCACACCAACAATCATTTTAGACTCGTGAATTGCTTTAATTATCATATGGCATAAGTTCCACATATGAATGTCTGAAACAGATTGTACCAGTGGGATAATGTGTGCACAATGAGATAGGTGGTGGCCAAATTTAAAAAGGGTGGGGATGCCAAAAACAGGGGCGGGGGAATGGACTTCTTTGCACACTATGCTTCATCTTATGAACAGTTGAAAAACAACTTAATTTAATTGCAGGCACCTGAATGGCTCAAGATATTCTTCATCAACAGCTCTCGCAACTTAGCAGTATGCAAGTAAACTACAATTGATCTCTGTTGCAGTCAGCATCTTGCCTGGTTTGGTTACTCGATTTGAAGAAACTTTCACGAGAGAAACTTTCACGAATTTTGTGAGTTTATCTCGCGAAAATGCTCAGAAGCGTCTGCAAGCGAAAGTTTATCAAACAAATTTTTTTCCAAAATACCATTTTATGAAAGTTTACTCAGTCGGATGCTGATTTTCGTTTGGGAGAGGGGATTCAGGGCTTCACGAAATTGCAAAATGTTTTCTTCTCGAGAAAGTTTATCCCAGAAACTTTCTGTGATTTACCGATTCGCAAAAGATGATACAAAAAATTTCGTGAGTTTTTGACCTCACAGAATTTCTCTCACAAAAGTTTCTCCGAATAAAGCATGTCAGTTTATGCATCTTTTGAAGAGTTAGTCTTAACCCTTCCCATGCCAATGCTGACTCAAGTCGGGAGGGCATGGCGAGTGGATTAAATTGAACTGGGACCACTAGATGGACACCAAAAGCGTCGTGACCTATGGTTTTAGTTACAACAAGTACTGGCAACGTTAACCCCTTCACAAACTATTTCCAAAAAAAGGGTAAAAACTGGTGAATAACGACTTGTACCCCAGGCAAGGGAAGAGCTATGAAAGCGAATGGTTTTTTGCTGTTCAAAAGTGCATGAAAATTGGTATAATTTTATAAGGTTTATGGACCAGACACGTCTGACTACATACACGCTCGTGTGTTATATTGGCAAACTACAGAAATACCAACCTCTTTCACAGACAAGGAAATCAGACGTGGAATATTCATAAGACTGCTCCACTTAAGCGGGAATCCAAAGGGAAAGACTTTGAAGAATGCTCACGCGGAAATCATACTCATATTATGCTAAATTTTTTAACCTCAATACTCTATACAAACTTCATGCTCATAAAAGAATGCAGTGGTGTAACTTAACGGTAGCCCGGTAGCCCTGGGCTACAAAAAATTTTGAACTTCTTGTAGGGGCTACTCAAAATTCAGGTCCGTAGCCCGATAGGGCTACAAAAAAAAATATGGGAAGTGTACTTGCACGTAAGTAATTTTGCTCCCATGGGCAACAAAAAATCTGTCAGGGCCATAACAGGGCTACAACCATAAATCCTTAAGTTACACCACTGGAATGGAGGATCTAACGCCATGGACAGGTAAGAAAAAAAGCTAGAACACACTAATCACAAATTTCTTTTCTAATACATACATAAAACCTAGACATAGAGTAAGTCACTGCAGAAGTTTTCAAGAGATAAAAAATCAAATGTTGCATTGGTGAGTCCAAATCATTTAAATCCTATATCTTTGTACAGTTTGGATATTCAACTTTTCTATGTGAGTCGTGAGCAGCTCACCTTGAATCAACGTTTGACCGTCAGCACCTCATGGTCAACACAGCACACCATGGCCAACAAATTCTGATAAAGAGGCAAAGTAACTACAATAAAAAATTACTTACAGCATATGCAGCCCACCATCCGGTAGGGTCATCCACAATTGCCGGCAGGCAAGACATCTCATAGCCGGCATTACCAGTCACCATCTCCCAATCGCTCCATTTTGTGTGGCGTTCAATTTGCCACATCTTGTTTAAGTGACCATTCGTATCTACAAGGAACACCTGCATAAGAATATGGAGAATACTCAACCAATTTCCGTAGCATTGAATAGGAATATATAGGAACGGGACTGGAAATTATTCTACCTTGAAACAAAGCTTCTGTCTACAACAAAACTCATGATTTCATCCAGCCTGTAGTGACAGACCAGACCTTGTTGCATCTGTTGCTTGGCCTGTTATACCAATGGCTGACAAATGGATTCTATGAGGTATTAGTCATTATCAAGACTACTGTAAAATGAACCATGCAATCATGTACATGCCTGTGGTGTGCCATACACTCAAACTGTGTATCCGGGGGCATGAGTGTTGCTGACTATGGTAATAGATACTTGTTACATTAGTTCCCCTCGAAGGCATCACTCATGCATGATTCCACCAAAAATACCTCCTCCTGATGATCTACCTTAGTCCTTTCAAATTTCACCAGCCTCTAATTTTCACCCCTAAAGGGATGAAAAATTAAACGGGGCAAATTGCAGGATTATTTGAAGAGGGAGACGGAAATTAAAGGAAGGTGTAAAAAGCTAAAAAAATAGGTTATAGTATTTTGTTACTTGACTTTTCTATTTTTTACATGAAATCTTCACTCTATTTTACGATTGTAAATAACACAATTAGATATGATTCAATGCAGATATTGTTCATAGTGGGTGGTGTACAGCTAAGACTAGAGAGTGCATTAACAAGGCAATAGAATAGGACTTATTCAAAGGCACCTAAATAACGTTTTATAAGCTACATGTAGAAGTGAGAAGGAGTGTGTGGAGGAAGCTTATTTTCTTCCTTAAACCATTTCGCTGTCTCCCAAACCCATTCCCACACACAGCAGTAACTCATTCTTGTATTCGTAATGCACGCCTGCCTTTCGTAAAATTTTAAATACCTTTAATATTTGTAGAGGTAATATGGTTTGAGTTTCTGTAAAAGCTTTAGCTGAGAAGATGGAATACGTAGGGGAAAGAGGCATTTGGGTGAAGATTAAAGGGAGCGAAAGTGCACATTGAAGGGAGCGAAAATTAGAGGGACGAAAATTAACGCAAGACAATTTTAAAGGCAGGCAAAATTTGAAGGGATTAAGGTACCACTTTCCTCCGCATGTGAGAATCATAGACAATTACCTTTACATACTTGACCCTCAACCTGTAATAACCTCCATATGGTAACCAGTAAGTCGAGAAACCCCACCCATCGATAGAAAAGAGAAGATTGTTGTTCCTCACCAGACACCATTGAGAACAGTCAATCATAGAATACAGACTAAGATCAGTACTATGAACTGAACTCTATTCATCTATTGTTTATTTACCTAAGTGTAACTGTGGTTCAGTAATGACTCCAATAGGAATGCTATGCCTGAAATGTTAACTCATATTAGTCGGAGCATATGTTTCAGATAAACGTGTAGTTGTTTGAAAAAGTGCAATTTAGGAAGTAAATCCCTCTCAACCTCAAGTAAAAATATTATGCACTCCCCTTGTGGGAAACAGTTCAGGGCTGCGACATGATCAGCACAAGACAAAAGAATGATAGGGAAGTACAAAGGTTGTGCATTTGAAATTGAGTTAGCTATTTTGATGGTACATGGTTAACAGCTAGTTCCTTGCTTTTCATGGTAACAAATACATGCATATTGACTTTAACTTGCAAAGAAAAGAATTAAAATGTCGTTTGCTACGCTTTCCACACATTTATTCTAGCTCAAAAATGCATAACAAAGGCATGTGTGAGTGTGTATGGATCACATTGGCATGAAAAAGATTGAGAAAAAGAGCTGATTGGAAAAAAAAGTAATGAAATGAAGGAATGAATTAAAAAATGAATTAATTAATGCAACGGTCATCACCAGAAGACAGCTAAATCTTAACCCAAGGAATATTAATGAGATTTCATAAGATATTGCAGAAATTTATAATTAAGCTTGAAACACAAATAAAAATTAAAAACATGTAGAAAAGGAAACCATGATTCACAGAATGTATATAACCTTCTTTTAGATCCCACCAATTATTGTTGCTTCGAAAATTGTAAATGCCTATCGTAAACTGTTCTACGAATTTACTTTCCGAAAAACGGACCCCAAATCTATTTTACTACAAATCAAATTTACCTCAATTCCTAAGTGAATGTTATGACCAACACTCAATGTGTTCGCCACTCCAGATTTTACAGAAGGCATCTTTCCGCCAATGGAATACCACACGCTCCACGTACACCATCCCCATGGATTTGGCACTTTATCACATGTTGTCTGCCAGATGTGATGGATATCGCCATCGTCACCGTGGATGAAAACATTTAAACGTCCATTAAAGAAATTTGTGCCCATTGCATGAACAATGGGTGCATGGTGAGTTTTTGGTGGAAAATAGCCAGTTCTATCCCAAAATGACCACTTCGAAAATGATAACTGCCAGGAACGGTACAAGTAGCCATCAGTCGAAACCATGAATGCTTCCAGTAACTGAAAAGCAAAGAAAATGACATCTGAATAGAAGCAAACACGATCATAACTTCGACAGTAGATGATGAAACAGGATCAGGAACAGAACCAACGGTAGAATGTCATGACTGATAAACTACCAGGAAAGGGAGGGATAACCTCCAAACGAGGGATACCGCGATCAAGGCATCTACACGGTGTATACATGTAACATGAAACAGCATATATCCCTTGATCAAGGTATTATAATCTGCATCTTATTTGGCTTAGAACAAGAGGAAAAGATAGTAAATAGTGCTAATTTTCTACTCTCTTTCAACTTTGAAAATACACCCTTTGCTTCACAAACAGATACATTGTAAGACAAGCTCTGCACATGACATGCCGCAGAAACGTCACATTTCATTGTGTCAGAAATGGGCGGAGGGGGGGGGGCGGATTCCACCATTCGCATATTGATAGATGTAGAATTTTTTGGCTACACCTTTTAAGCCGGTTTTTGGTGACTTTGAGAGGGCTCTGGGTTAAAAATGCAAAAAAGTCACTCAAAACTCTGAACAATCTTTCACTTAAAGCTCTTACTGTGCCTCAAGTATACCTTTTGGAATAACCATTTAATAAAATTGTTGTACTCTTAGGAGACTAACGTAAAAGGTGTATGAGTTTTATGAGCAACGGTCAATTGCAAGACATGTTGCGGGTGATGAAACGTCTCAGGGACTACTTTTCTTCAATATGATGCAAAACTGACGAAATCTCAAAAAGTGTACCTTACGAAACTTGATGCTGAGGCACTTCTAGGAACTCCCAAAGCCCCAATTTAGTTACGTGTACTCCTAGAAAAATGTTTTAAAGCACACTATATATTTCATGGTCTACCAGGTACTTAATGGGTACTTCTGGGCACCCCCCCGGGTAGTACACCAGCCAAAAAAGCCCAGTATAAATAGGGTTAAAGTTTTTTTCGACAAGTGCGTCCACAACCGTAAGTGTAATCCCGGGGCCGCAGGAGCATATATGTTGATTTATACTGCATTTGAGGGATAGCTACCTCGATTGAAGTAGTCCTCATTTTGAGGTTATCCCTGACTGTAGGATTGTTATACAAAAAGTCTATATAAACATTCTGCGCGTCTGAAGCCCTCAGAGAAAATGAAATAAAAGATTGAGGCACTAAAACAGAGATATATCAAATATATGAGAACAGTTTAGCGATCAGAAATGTTCAGAAACGTCCGCAAGCGAAAGTTCATATCTTGGATTTTTTTCCAAAACATGATTTTGCAATTCAGTTTACCCAGTCAAATTTTCATTTTAGTCGGAGATGGGGGTTCGAGGCTTCGCGAAATTGCAAAATGCTTTCTTTTCACGAAATTTATCTCTCAAATTTTTTGTGACTTAATGTTTCCCTGAATAAAGTATAACATGTATTCACACATTACAAAAAGACTCACTTACTTTTGTGAATGAATTGTAAGCAATAGCCATATCAGTCATGAGTGCATGTT
>JAOBRC010350127.1:0-12857 GCA_027575255.1 Scolionema suvaense
GATAACATCTACAGCAGGGGGAGTTTGTCTCGTATCCCTTTTTTGTCTATCCCTTATCACGATTTTTGACCCTCCATACAAAATCTCTTCGCTTGAATTTCAATTGCTGTGAAACGGTAAGAAACTCTTTCTAAACGCAATGACATTAATTAGTGAAAGGGTCGTGTTCAACCTCATGTGGTAGCTGATCCTGCAGCACTTAAAATGCTCTTGTCTCCTGCCACTTTAAAAGAATGTTCCATGATTGGAAACGGTCTCTATTCTGGATTATTCCCATTCCTTGAATGTCGCGTTCGCATTGTATTAATATAATGATCTGATTTTGCTGCACAACCATTATTTGCTTCTCTTCACCCTATTTTGTCTTCAAAATATTAACATTTTGAGTTGTTACTTATTGTGGTAGATACCAATTGCCAACGACTTATTCATTATTCACTACGGCAAATACAGTCGAACCTCTAATAGCAGCCACTTTTCCCGCCTAGGTTGTGGCCGTTATTGGGAGGTGGCCACTATACTGAGGTTTACTAAAACTGCTCTTGATTGCATTACAAAAGTGTTGATTTCATTACAAAATTTGAGGACACATGATAAGGATACTTGGTGAAAGTATGGGTAAAGTAAAGTACTTTTTTTTACTAAGTAATCATTTTTTGAGGATATTATTTTTTAACATAGATTTTTGCATGAACATCAGATGTTTTTATGCAAAAAGCGGAACAAATATTTGAGTTGCCATTTTGAGAGGGGAACTTCCTTTATTTTTTCGTTTGGGACAGTGCCAGATGGCTGCTAAACGTTATAGGGAGGTGGCTTCTTTTTGGAGGTTCTCTATAGAGAAAACATACGGGAAGCGTTTGGGACTGAAAGGTAGTGGCTGTTATTGAGAGGTGGCCGCTGTTAGAGGTTTGACAGTATTCTCGTCGAACCTTTACTGAGTTATTGTAATGGAACATTATTTCAATTTTTTTACCTGAACAAATGTTTGTCAAAGCTTACAGCTCTGTAAAGCCAAAAGGGAGAACATTGTAGGGAAATGCTTGAAAACGCCATGACTTACCAGATGAAACTAAGCCGATAAAGTGATTATCCAGTTAGAGAGAATCTTGCTATAGCATACCTCCAGTTAGAGAGAATCTTGTTATAGCATACCTTTATCTGCCATTGCACAATTTGTCCATATTCACATTAAATATCAATATATCTGCTGTATGCTTTGTTATAATCAGGAAAAGCATTTCAAACTAAATCAAAGAGTTTCAAATGTTTTGAAAACGTTTTTCCTACCGTTTCAAAACGTTCCAAAATGTTCATGTCACCAACATTTCCCTGCATTGCCACGGAATGAATTTCCATGAAATTTAGTGGAAATGGTGACAATCTGTCATCAAAGAAAAGTGATGGAGCCAGAATTTTAAAAAAATTTATTGTTCAGCTTGCAGGTGGCAATTATGCCCCGAAATGGCCAGTTTTAGGGTATCCTAAAAATATTTCAAGATCCATTCATTGCATGTTAGTTGCAGTTGCATGCATGGTCATTTTTGTCCAAAAACGATAATTTTTTTTAGGGTTTTTTGAAAACGTTTGTTGATCCCCTTGTTGCTTCTTTGCAAGTTTTTGTTTGAAACTTAAATAGCACTTGTATTTATGTAATGGGCCATTATTACTTCTGAGAAAACTGTTGTTCCCCCTGGGCATGTCTTTTTTTGGGCCCCAAAACGGTTGATATGGAGCATGTGTCATACCTGGGCATAAGTTTGCTTGGGATGGGCGTGGCTATTTGTGTCAAAAATATTTCTTTATCCATTCATTACCTTTTGCGTTTTTTGCAGGAAACTTAATAGCAATAGTAAACATTTTTTGGACCATGTATCACGCCTGAGAAAGCACTTGTGTAGCAGGGGCGCGCCACTAAGTGCCCCAAAACAGTTATTTTTCAGGCGGTTTGATATGAACCTCTGTAGACATAGGAGTTGTATATGGCTGTTATTGGCCATTTGTAGTATTTCGTTATATATTTGTCTGTGGTGTGAAGCACTGATTCATTATTAGATCTGAGGGAGTCCTCTAATTTGGTGACTTGTTTTTTAGTTGACTGCTTATAGTTCATCATAGTAAATAGTTTCCCAATATTTAAAATTGGCTGCTTATTTGTTCTAGTTTGGCTTTGGTTGAGTGTAGCTACCTTGGAAGGAAGGTGCACCTAAAATGCAGTAGTTGCTAATTTTCTTTCAGAATCTATTTGAATTTAAAACCATAAGGCATTCAAGTGCTTTATGTGATCAGTTGAGAAGATTGCCATCAAGTGGATAGGAATAACTTTGAAACCGGTTGTTGGAAATGAAATTTCTTACTATGTGAGGCAATTTTTTCCAACAGAAGATTTCGTAACTGTTCTCCCTGTTGCTGACTTTTGGTATTGTTGTATTGTTGTGATCACTTAAGTAACGTAATGTTTTTTTATAGTAGCCCTTGGCAATGTAGTAGAAGCTCGAATCATGTATTTCTTGGTCTTTTTGGACTCCCGCTTTAGCGGAAGAGTCCTATAAAATGAGGTCTGTCCGTCCATCCTTCCGTCTGTCCTTCCGTCTGTCCGTCCGTCACCAACGCATTTTCCCGGATAACCGCTCAATGATTTTTCTGAAATTTGGTGAGAACGTGACAATCCGTAATTGACGAAAAGTGATGGAGCCAGAATTTTGAAAAAAAATTATGTTCGGCTTGCAGGTGGCAATTTATGCCAAAAAGTGGCCGTTTTTAGGGTTTTTTAAGAATATTTCAAAATCTGTTCATCACTTTTTTGTGATTTTTGGTGTGAAACTACAGGTCAGTAGTAGTTATGCTGTGGACCATGTGTCATATCTGGGAAAACTGTCGTTCAGCTTGCTGGTAGTAATTTATACATGTCCGAAAAAGGCGTTTTTCATGGTTTTTTCCTAATAAGTCAAAAAGGGTTCATCCGATTCTTGTCACTTTTGGTTTAAATATTACAGGCAACTCTACACTTATTTTAAACCATGTGCCATGTTTCCTGAAAATCTCGTTTGGCTTGCGGGTGTCAATTTATGTCCAAAAATGGCAATTTTCAGCGTTTTTGCATGCATGTCATAAAATTTTAATCTATTTATTGTTATTTTTGATGTGAATATTTGAGGCAACTGTATGCATGTTATGAGCCATGTACCATGTCTCTGGACAATCTCTTTTGGCTTGCATGTGGCAATTTACACGTCAAAACGTTTCATCCGATTCTTGTCATTTTTGGTTTGAATATTAGAGGCAACTCTACGCATATTTTAAACCATGTGCCTTGTTTCCTGAAAATCTCATTTGGCTTGCGGGTGGCGATTTATGTCCAAAAACGGCAATTTTCAGGGTTTTTTCCTTGCATGTCATGAAGGGTTAATCTGTTTATTGTTATTTTTGGTACGAATATTTGAGGCAACTGTATGAATGTAGTGAACCATTTGCCATGTCTCTCGGCAATCTCGTTTGGCTTGCAGGTGACGATTTATGCCAAAAAATTGTTTTCATGTTTTTCTTTTCCCAATAAGTCAAAAACTGTTCATCCGATTCTTGTCATGTTTGGTGTGAATATTAGGGGCAACTCTACGCATGTTTTGAACCATGTATCGTGTCTCCTGAAAATCTCGTTTGGCTTGTGGGTGGCAATTTATGTCCAAAAATGGCAATTTTTAGCGTTTTTTTCATGTATGTCATGACCGGTAATCTGTTTATTGTTATTTTTTATGTGAATATTTGAGTCAACTGTATGCATGTTATGAGCCATGTGCCATGTCTCTGGACAATCTCGTTTGGCTTGCAGGTGGCAATTTAAGTCCAAAATGGTGGTTTTCAGTGTTTTTTTTTCAAATATGTCATGAGCGGTTCATACGTTCTTTGTCATTTTTGGTTGATTCATGGGAGCCTCTCTGTGTACGTTATGAACCATGTGCCATGTCTGAGGAAAATCTTGTTAGGCTTGTGGGTGGTAATTTGCGTCAGAAAATGGGTATTTTTTTGTTTTTCCAAATGCAGTTATCGTTTCATTTTTGGCGTGAATCTTAGGGGCAACAAGGCATATTTTATTATGACCCATGCTTTGTATCTTGGGAAGATGTTGTTCTTCAACATGTGGATGGCAATTTATGTCAATGATTGCTGTTTTAGGGTTTTTTCACAATGTTTCAAGAACTGTACATTACGCTTTTGTCATCTGTGGTGCAAACTTATGGCTTTTGTGTTATTCTCTTCTTTGATCTGACATGGTGATTCTCTATCAAGTTTGCGGGAGTCCACTAATTATGTGCCTTGTTTTCATTTGCATTATTTTTGCAACTTTGCTTTGTTTCTTTCAGGGCAATATTTTGCAGTTTATGAAATTTACTGGTTATGAAGGCCCCAATGTGTTGTATTTTGGTGATCATGTTTACAGTGATCTCATGGTAAGTAGAGCAAGGAAGATCTGATACCAAGTTTCCCCATAGTTGACACTTGTTAGCCCGCAGTCAATACTGTATATCACTATAATTATTTATCTTTTCTTATACAGTTCTTTGCCATTTGCATCCTTGTAGGTAGCTCTTCTAGATTTTGCTGTTTATGGTGTGGCTTTCATCTAACAATGCAAATCAAGACCTCACCGTTGACTAGCCACTGTAACTCTGTTTGCAATTATAGGTTCTGTTGAGAAGATTATACAACTCTGGACAGCAACGTTTTTGAACTTGCTTTCTGTTTGATGTTTGTTTTTCTCATTTGAATTTTTGTTGAGGGATTTATTTTATTTTCTTTGCTGTCTCATAACACTCATGATCCTGGTTAATATGCTACCAGTTGCTTCTGTTCCATGAAAAATTTTGTAGTCGAGTGGTATTGAAGATGTAGAATGTCTTTTACCTACTCTGTGTCTACTTTCTTTGGAATGAAGGAATATGAGCCGTTTTAAGCCTGTGCATCAATGCTGATTATGGCTTCAATCGTAATGACACAAGTAATGTTATGTGGATCATACCTATCTATTTAAATCATTGTGCTGGAGATGATTGGATTTGCTTAATAAAGGCATTCAACAGAATTCCATTTATGTTACCTATGTTGAGAGCACACTTCATCAAACATAGCGCATCTTGTTTTCTTCCATTGTTTTTCTGTTTCTTGTTGTTCTGACTCAATTACCATTTTGGTCTGCATTGTATTGCGTCATTTTTTGGCAACAATATACGCAATTATGTTAAGAAGACTATTGTACAAGTATCACTTCTAGACCATGCCCAGCCCGTCTACAAACAGCCTTAAAGGCATAGTTATGCCAGGCTGATGTGGATTAAGCCATCGATCAGCATAAACTATGGCAAGGTCTGCTTGGTTTTTGGTGCTAGGAACCTAATTAATAATAATGCTTTTAGCTAGTGCCAACATTCAAGCACCATGAAATAGAGGGTTTTATATTAAGTGCTATCCAATTTATGTAGCTTACTGCTTCTTCTGGCGTAATTTTTTTTCAGAAGTAGAGAAATAAGTAGTTCACCCCACTGCTCATTTATAGAGTTAATTGCTAACATGTAGCTTCAGTGGTCATACAGAATGAATTTTTCGCACACAAGTTGCTTTCTGTTATAAAGTTTTATGTGATTGCATGGAGACAGTATTAAAGTTAAGAATGGAAGTTACGTTAGGGTATAAATCGTTCAACTACCTTTTGGATCAGTTTCAGAATAAAGGCTAACAATGAATGACCTACTGGGAATTCTGATTTGCATGGTGTTGCTGATGCAATGATGTGGCTTGTGCAGCAGTGCCACTTATAAGAGACATGTTCCAGCACCTTAAGGATGAGGTGGTTACACACAATGTGCCATAAATGCGGGGAGGTATAGCAATTACATGTTTTCATTGTATCGGTGATGTTTGTTTCAAGCTTGCCAAAGGATGCAGGTGATATTTTTGTGAGGTGTCCCATAAAATCGTGATTTGAAGTAAAAGAATTGGATTGCAAATGAATGGAAGTTCATTCCCCCTGTTCGAGTTTTTTTCGTGTTCGTAAATATTGGAATAACTACTAAAATGAGTCCCATAATTCATTGCACGGTTGAAATTGTTCGTTAGTTTGAAACCTGGGGCGGATTTTTTTACCCAATCTCTCATTCGTAATATAGGATCCAGTCCTTCGACATGGATGGAGAACCGGAGCCATTATACCTGAGCTAGAGGTTAGTACCGTGCTCTTTGCTCTGCTTGATATATTTTATAATGAAAAAACAACGATAGTGTGTCCTTTGCCGTAATTGATCATCTTCCTCTGTTGCGTTTTACATTTCAACACTGTTGTCAACTATTCTTTTCTGAATTGTACGTTTGCATATGTATGCAGAAAATGTACTTTTGCATAATTCAGATTTAACAATTTTTCGTTGGCTTTTTCTTGATTTTTGTTATTGAGTAATTTCTGAAAATCTTGTGTGCTGATACTTGTGCTGTATCATTAGCTCCTCTATAGATTACAATTTTGACAGTTGCTATGAAAATCATACCTGAGAGTAATTTCCTAAAATCAAGTTCGTCTTAAAGCTTGGTTCACATGAACGACGACCTTGCGTTAGCAGCTTACGACTAAGACTGTCTGGCAGGCTTTACGAGCTTAACGCTCCATGTGAACTCGAATATACGTAGTCGTAACCCATGTTACGACTTCGTTAGTGATGCGTTAAAACATGTTGTAAGGAACGGAATTTTCCATTCCTTACGACATGCGTTAAGAGCAGTCTTATCGTAAGCCTTTTGTTCTTCGAGGCGCCACCATTTATGATGCCCTGTAAACAGCTGCGTGTCGTAAGCGCTAAAGACAGCCTTTGTACATGTGAACACAAAGTGCCTTACGCAAAATTTACGTTAGCAGTGCTAACGCAGTTTCGTCGTGTATGTGAACCAAGCTTACAAGAATTATTTTAATTCAAACTTAACTTTAGGAAATTGCTCCTTTCTATGGTAAGCATATACAGTAGCATAAGGTGTTTAGAGTAGTTTTGACCCTATGTTTTTTGACGTATTTAACATTGTTTATAGGTACTCTGCTTGGAACCAAAGGTCACGATACTTGTGGTGCCGGTTCAAATTTATGCCCTCTCTTTATGCCATTTCAACTGTATAATTATGTTTTGGAAGGCTAACAAGTATGGAACATTAATTTAGTTTGAAAATAGTGTCCCAAAATTACAGACTTCGATACGGAGGATGAAAATTTCCATCCGAAATTAAGATGTTTGGTTTCAATCACTAATGCTGACATCCATCTGACATTAGCTCGAAGTCGGAACAAAGGTTTTAGGGCTTTTTACTTAGGTATGGTACTTCAATGTGATTGCTTGGATGGGCATAGTAACTCCTAAATTAGGCTTAATTTGTAAAATGATTAATTGTATTTTTGAAGTTGTTGGTGCATTGCAGCATTTAACATACCTTCAGATAAGGTTTTTAGGAGGTTAAAGTGACAATCATAATGACTGCTTTTAATCCACACGTAACTGTCTTTGGACCTACCAACAATGCCTGGAGCTTTTATCTGCTATCTGCAAAGCAGCGTATCGAAAATACCTATTAAGATAATTGTTGAGGCATAAATCATAATCGTCGACAATGCAAAGTTTGTATCACTTTTATAGCGACAAAGCCAGAATGAAATTGATTCAAGTACATGAAGCCCCTAAACTTGCATTTATGTCCAAAAGTGTGGCTGTTTTTAACCCTATTTGACCCTGGAGCAGGTAAGCCTTTTTGACCCCTCCCTCCAGTTTTTGTTAATAAATCCTGAACTACTGAACTGATTGCTACGAAACTTTGTGATCTTTGCCAAAATTTATAGAGAAGTCGAATTCTGAAATATTTGTTTAAATCATTTGCATGTAGCTGTGTGACATCATTTCAAAGGTAAGGTGACAGAAAATTGAAATTAAAAAAAAATTCAGTTTCCATGCACGTTTTCAGTGTTCCTGTGTGGTTTTCCTTCTATTATTACATTTCCAAACATTTATGCTGAGTCAGCATTAATTTAAGGAACTTTACAGACTTAGGAAACAATTGTCATTTTTCCTATGGAAAAGCACCTTCATTGCTGATGGCTTGGTCGCAGACCCCCGACAAGCGTAAGACAAAAACATATAGACAAAAACATATAGACGAAAATGACTTTATAGCACAATCTTCTAACTACCTACCAAGTTTCATCCCCAAAGAGTCAGGAATTTGGCAGCTACTCATGTTTTTCATGGGAAGCGGAAAAGTCCCCTTCCAAGTAAAATAGAGTGAAATAGGGTTAAAGTATGTTTGACAATGTTTTAAATCATTCCTTACATTTTTGTGCTGTTTTGGTATGGGGCTGGAGAGGCTGTTATTTGTGCAATGTGGCCATAACTGGCCGTAGTCTTGCATTTGACTTGGGCACGACCATTTTGGTCAAAAAATAGTCATTTTAAAGGTTTTGGAGAACATTTCGAGATTTATGCTTTGCTTGGTCACTAGTTTAAAGGGAAGAGTCCTGTGAGGTCTGTGTGTCCGTGTGTCTGTTACGAATGCATTTTCCTGGAGCTTTTCTGAAATTTGGCATGAAAGTGAGAATATGCAGTGGGAAAAAGTGATGGAGCTTAGATTTTGAGAAAGTTTATTGTTTGGCTTGCAGTTGGCAATTTATGCCCAAAATGGCTCTTTTTAGGGTTTTTTCAAAATATGTTATGATCTCTTCATTACTTTTTTGTAGTTTTTTATGTGAAACTTTAGAACAATGATAGTTGTAGCATCATCATATGTCACATCTGGGAAAACTCTTGTTCGACTTGGGCATGATTATTTTTGTCCAAAAAAGGCTATTTTAAGTTTTTTTATAAAAGTATTCTTGATACGTTCATTACTTTTTGTAATTTTTGCTTGAAGCTTATTGGCACTATATTTGTGCTATGGGGCATGTATCACTTCTGAGAAAACTATTGCTTCCCTTTCGTATGGCTTTTTTGGGGCCCAAGATGGGCCTTTTGGGGGTTTTTCTAAAATGTATCTTGAAAGCTATTCATAACTTTTAATGATTTTTTGTGAAAAACTGGAGGGGAATGATAGATGTGATTTGGTCCGTGTGTCATATCTGGGAAGACTCTTGTTTGGCTCGGGCGTGGCGTGCTTAGGGTATTTTCTTGATCTTTTTGTTACTTTGTTGTATTTTTTTGTCAGAAACTTGATAGGAATTATAGTCATGTTATGGGCTTATCTAGGAATTATAGTCATGTTATGGGCTACCAGGCCCTATTTTGGAGATGTATGTAAAGTGTCTGAATTTTGAACATCGCATATTGGATGCTGCCCTTCCTAAAACTCACCAAAAAGTGCCCTTTTTGATTGGATGAAGCTTTTTAGTCTGTTGGAGAAATCATAATCAACTCTGCCTTTTCTTCATCTTGTCAGGCGCTGCCCTCAACGTTTGGAATAGGCCCTGGCCATGCATCACATCTGAGAGAACTCTTGTTTTGCATCGGGTGCAGCTTTTTTGAGCAAAAGAATCTGCCTTTCTATAGCTTTTTGAAAATGTTTCAAGATGTGTTAGTTGCTTTTTTTTAACTTTGGATATAGACATATTTTTAGTTGTGTTGTGGATCATGTATCACATCTGAGAAAACTCTTGTTTGGCTGGGGTATGGTGCTTAGTATCCAAAAATAGTTATTTTTAAGTTGTTTTGGTACGAAGCCCTGTAACCATTGAAGTTATTCTCATTATTGGCCATCTATGATATTTCATCATTTTCGTTTATGGTGTGAAACAATAATTCATGATTACTTTTCCGGGAGTCCACTAATTTGGTGACTTGTATAAATTTGTTTTGCAATTGCGAAGATATTTTTAGTATTTTGAAATGGCATAAAATGCTGTGGTCCCTGGGGCACCAAAAACTTTCAACGTTTGGTTTCGGTCAGCCAGAATGGTACCCTTCTCCTGCAAGATGTTTATAAATTTCTTCTGTAACTATTAAATCGGAATGCTTATGACCCCCATGCACTTTATCCGTGGAGGCTATTGATTTCACAGAGAGTAATAAAAGCCGAAGATGAAATAAAGAATTTCCAATTAACGCACCAGCTTTTTTTGTCCTGCATCCATGTTTTCAGTACTACTGACAGTAGGGCACACAAAATCTGGCTACTGAGTTGGGATTGGGTATCATATGTGGGAAAAGTTTGATTTGGCTTAGAGCTGTTTCTTTTAGGATGTTCTGTTCATCAAAATCAGCACTCATGGGCGATAGGAGTGTTGTGCTTGCATGGGGAACATGTGAACACGTCATTCTAGAATTTGAGAAAGGTGTCTGATGTGAAGAGCAAAGAACAGATTTGATTCACATTTTTTTCCAAACTGCTGCTAAAAATGAGCATTATCTAATCAAAAAGGACACTTGTTTACCAATCTTTTAGAAGAGCCGTGCCCAATATTTGGGCCATTTTGGTTCTAAAATGGGACCTGTGAATGTCTCCTTATTATTTTTTTGCCTGTTTTGAGTCAAGGATCCTAAAAAATTTTTACCAGAGTTCGCTAATCTTGTTCCTTGTTCTTAAGCACAAAGTCATAGGTAGAGCTCCTATTTCATTGATGATGCTGTCACTCATGTTTGTTGATGTTGATAATGTGACCTGTTTGTTCAATGGCAGCGTGAAATCAAGATCTGCAACGAGAAGGAATATGTGAATGATGTGGAATGGCTGCTAGTCCTGGAGGAACTGATTGCTGCTGTTCAGGTAAATGGACAGGGTTATAATTTCCGCAGCATATTCTGCTAAGGTCATGTTCTGTTGACAACTTAATATCAAGCACATCTTTTCTTTTCTTTCGTCAGTGTTATAGGTTTAGTTGAGGTATAGTCAAAATGCAATCAAGGCCTTTAGCGATATTTTGGAGCCTGCCCTTCTCTAACATTGATGGAGACCCTTCTGAAAACAGAAGGTATCAATATCAATGTGCAGGTGCCCACATTTTTTACCTCCTGACTCTGAGAACACATCTTCCCTGCGAGATATTCTGTACTTAGGCCTTCCCCTTAAGTGAATTTACTATGTTATGTGAATCAATGTTTGGGGCAAATTAGGGCTACCATGTTTTATTGCTTGAAACTTCCTGTTCCTCATTGCCAGCTTTGCGCTTAGAGGATCTTTTTATTTTTGTGACTTGGACATTGTGGAGAACATGCGATTACTGTTGATGATGATAATGGCTAAGACTAAACGTTTTTGTTCGTTCTGAAGATAGCTGTTTTCTTTGCAGAATACTGCTTATCGCTCAGCTAAATGTTTACTTTTTCATGACTTTAGCTTCGTAATAGTGATGATGTTAAAGATCTACTTCTTTCATGGAAGAAAGAAAGAAAGGGGATCAGGTTTGTAATGAGTACTTTTCCTTCAGTCCTTTGTGCTTCTTTGAACCAGAAATTATTTAGTAATCATATCAGTACCATGAAACTCATGGAAAAACTTCGGTAAAAACGCCTAATGATATCCTGCACTTGCCTTGAGAGTCGTAATTATTTCCTTTCATATTTTAACCTTGGCTTATACTACATTCATAGAAACTGTATAGTCCTGGTCCTCTTGTTTTGCCAGCTGCTTAGGATGAAAGTGAATTGAAATTTACTTTTTGCATGTGCAGTGGGTATAACTGAGTTTTGAATAGATGGATTACAATTTTTAGTGGTAATAGGTGTGAGGCGTCCTAGCAAACACTGCATATGTTGATATTTTAAATGAGGCATGAGGCATGCTGGTCCAAAAATCTTATGAAGTTAGAACTCAGCACAATTTTCCTCAAATTATATTCTGGACATTATAATTCCCTTGAAGTGACAATGCACAAAGGCATTGCTCTTCTACAACACAATCTGTGCCTTGGCCTGCCAATTCTTTTGGAAAATGTCCAATGATACTTGTCTGAGCGCTGTGTTTATTGAAGGTTGATATCTAATGTTAGAGCAAATATGAAAAGCAGAAACGTAGTGTATAGTCTTTTTTGCATCGATCCATCTTGAGAGTTTTTCCAATGACTCAGTAAGTGAGCCAAATAGAGTGCACGAAAAAGAACATTATTAGTGGTCACGCGAAAATTTAAGAAAAAAGTACCTTGTGCGAGAATGGAAGCATTGTAATAGGGTGATACCGTCATTCTTTTTAGATTTTTTAAGATGGGTTTAACTTTCTCCGTCAATGTTTTATGCCTGCAGGACATTCGCACATTTGGTCTTTTTTTTTCACCCAGCTATATCAATTACTTGTGGACAAACAAAACATATGTAGCAGTACCATTTCTTGGTCAAGTTCTGCCGGGATGGTTGTAGCTCTCGAGCTGTTAAAAATAATGAAGTCCAAACTCACAAACTCTCATCGGCAGTCAATTTTCCTGTTCAGTCAACATCTTTGATTACACATGTGGTGTCAACTCACACCTAATGATTCTGTAAAGATTCTCTTAAGTGAAATTTTTCAACGACCATCAGAAAAAATTTGAGTTCTTGTGAAGTAAGTTGAATATATTTACACCAAGTTAGATTTAAATGAAAGATTTAAATGAAAGTTTGTGAGAAAATGTCAACGAAATTATGTTTGTGAAATACATGCTGGGAGTGGATTCCAGTACCCCTCTCATATTATGTAAAATGAAAGCGATTACTTTCATGTTTCTTACGGTACTACTATGTAAATGATGAAACTTACTGAGTTGCTAGTACGTTTAAATTCTGGAACTATGGTCTTACCATGTACCATAATTATTTACATGGGTATGTTACTGTGGTAAGTAGTATCCGTATTGATGGTCATAAATGGCATACCTTCAT
>JAOBRC010350349.1:0-12855 GCA_027575255.1 Scolionema suvaense
ACAGTTTCATTCTTTACTGCAAGGAACAAATCCTAACGAAGCAGCAAATATTTTTCTTTCTTCAGGTTATGCCTATATTAACTGTTAATCCCAGAAAATCGATTGTACTATATTGTTGAATACATACCATATGAATGTAACTTACAGCATACTTTGCTCCAAAAAATATTACGCAAACCGCCTTTAAAAGAAAACTCTGATCCCCAAACAACCTGTGCATATGGCTGTTAAACATGACTATGAAAATCCCAAATATCAACTCAAAACTTCATTCCCCTGTCAGTAAGACATAAGAAACCCCACAAGAGGCCCAGGATCTGCTGTGTACTTAGCTGTACAATGAGCAGCTGGGATTTGCAGCATGTGGCTAACGTGCTTCCATGACAACCTGCTAATCCATTGATATCAACCACAAAAGATTCATTGAAGTTCTCATGTGCGTTTATGACGGCTGTTTCAATTGTGGCGGGAAACAGCGAGAAGAAGCAAGTAATGGCCACCGAAAGTGAAACGATAACCTTCCGGATTTTATTCCGACGACAGTGTGTCGTAGGAAATAGAACACAGTATAGTATTGATCATAGAATAGCTGCTAATTTCGGCCTAGAGTCACTTAGGTTTGGGTCGGAATTTTCCTTCAAAAAAACAGTCAAACTGTTTTTTAGCTGGATGCAGGTAGAAATCGTAAGAGTGAGTGCTCCTTGAGATGCTTCGTAGGCCTTCTTTTGGTGTTCACACTATTCCTCATCAAAACAGCATTGAGAAAATCGAAATAATTACAGTAAGCATTTTCATATTATCTGATGCGCATACAAAGTTTTCTAACCGCTACCCTACGTCATATGCATAAGTATAATAGTGATGTCAGTTCAAAGGCAACATAATGGTGGCACATGCTTTCCAGTACAGCAATTTTCACTATGACACTTCCTCATAAGGGGAACAAACTACACCAAATGCAAAAGTGAGTTAACATTGCTAACTAACTGTTCTGTTTTATGGTAAAAGACATCCTGATCGAAAATCTCCCGTAAAATTGCCGCGCATGAATATCGCAGAGAGTGAATAAGAACGCACTGCCCCTATGCTGGGTACTATTCGTCTGTCGATGTTTAGACACAGACACCAACTATAATAAAAAAACTTGCACTAAGTAACACAAGACATGAATAGCGACTTTTAGGATGAAGTGGGGAAGCTGATCTCTGGGTGCCTGTACCTGAGATTCTGGTAATGGCTTCAAACATGTCTTACTAGCCCGACGTTCAACCCAACCCAGAAACTAAACCTGTTCCACTCCCTTCCCACGACAGAAAAATGCCAAAATGTCTCACAGAGATCACATATGCAAGGAGACAGGCAATTTTGGTATTTTAGAGTATACTCAGCTTGTGCAATTAACTGGACAACTATGAGAGGAAACCTCTTCCGGTCAACATAATAAATAAAATATCTGCCTACCAGCTGAGCCTGTCAGGCCAGAGATGAATGCCCTTCTCTTGAACCAAGGCGCAACATACTCGGTCTGAAAATGAAAGACATGCTATAAACATCAGCACCATGAGGCATAATCATATCAAGACAACTTGTCGTCTTAACCCTATTTTACCTGGGCTTTTTTCGCGTTAAATATCATGGGGGGGGGGTCTGACAGGCCTCCCTTACCTAAATCCCTAAATACTTAGGCAATAGCAATGAAACTTGGCATGTATGTTAACTAACTCTTATAGATTATGTCTGCATAAATTAGAAGTCAGAGACGTCATTGGTTCTTTTGTTACGTCATAAAATACAATAGGTGGAGTGATAATTTATGCAAAATATCACACAATCATGATTTTCGCTAATTTTTGGCCCGAACATGCAAATTTAATGGTTCTATTGGGCTGAACCTATAACACTAGTTGTATTACAGCTTCAGAGTTTGTAATATGGATAGAGTAGCTAAAAATCCTTCTTTATTAGCCAAAAATACTCAAAATCAGATCTGAAAATTATCGCTTTTTGAGCCAACAGTCGTTAACAAAAGTCCCATATCTCCATAACCGCTAAATATTTTGATCTCAAATTTGGCCATGATTTGTAATATAGACATATAGTAAAAGTCACAAAAAAACAATGGCGTACCGTAGATACAAAAAAAGATATCTGAGAAAAACCATAAGGCCCCCTATGTAAAATAGGGTTAAGATCGACCACCTACTGCATATCAATGACCCGAAAACTGACCTATAAAAAGTGATCGCGGACTAGTTTCTCCGTTTACCTTTTTCTGATACCTCATACTCCCTTTTTAATGGCGGAATCCAAATTTTAGATAATCAGGGCCTATTCTAGAATTTCAGGGCAGGGTCCGGAATTGGTCAAGAAGGGCACTTTATCAAAGTTCCTTCCAAAATCCGTGATTTTAAGCAAATATCTGTCAAAAAGGGCTCTTTTTGCCAAGATTGAAGAAGGGCAGCGTCCGATATGCGGACTCTTTTTTGTTCTAGAATAATGCAAGTCATCATCAATCAACAGTATACATCTACTCTACATTGTGTATTATCATTTTCAAAGAAGCCCTAGAACTGGCAAATACTGCTACAAGTGACAACCACTATAAGTGTTTGCAAGTTACAAGAAATGTTTTCAAACAATCCAGCTTTATATGAATTTTCACATTTACCCTATTCACAATGAGCCTCTTGGCTAAGATTTACACTGAGGGACGCAGAAATTTTCGCTGAATATCTGCAAAAATGTTGAAAAAACTACCCCAAATTTTATAGGATCATGAAATGTGAACCACAAAGCTTTTTTCTAGAAAATTGTTTTAAATTACTCTAAATAATGATAAGTTTCGTTTCTTCATTTTTGTCATAGTGTTTTCAAAAATTGAGGTCAAAATTGAGTTAAAATTGGTCCAGATACCTGCCAAAATGTCCCAAAAAACTCTTTTAGCCCGCAAAATTATATTAAAAGTGAAAGAAAATTTAATTCTTAAAGACGGATTGTATTCGTCAAACCAAAACAAACCCACATGGTCTGCATATGTGCCAGCTTTACAAGATAGTAACCTGTTTCTGCGCCCGGCCAGTGAGGCAGCCAGATACCTGTGGTTAATCAGAAATTCGAGGCAAAGCAGCGTTTGTTTTGGTTTATGATTGACAGTTCTAAAGAAAAGTGCAAGAATGCAGCATCTGATAACAAAAGACTAGACGTCTGCTAAACCTGCCTTCAAATTCAAAGAGCTGACGAGTACAACAGGTCTTTAAGTTTTTGCCGTTCACGAAATATTGCAAAAAGTTTGGCAGAGGGGGGGAGGGGGCGGTAGTCATGAGGTAGTCAACCCCATCTAGAGCAGGCCTTTACATAGCCGTCGACCATCGGTCAATGACCGATAAATCTCAGATCATGACTGACGATAGACTGCATTCCGTTGGTCATCATTACCGAGGGATTTCCGAAATCAAAACTATGCCAAATTTTTGCTTTTCAACATAGCTAAGGAGTGGATATGGAAAAAAAACACATGCTCATACCCAAAACAGCAGATTTCACATGACCTGGCATGCCAAAACAAGATGGCGTCAGTCTCGCTTTGCGTCATGAAATTTAAGAGAAAATCTCTGACTGCGCATGCTCAAACGCAATCATAGGATTCCAAGTACACCTGCTATAGACTGCTCTTCTCATGTGTGGCTGCAAGTAATATTATGTTTGATGTTGGGAGGGGAGAGGCAACGCATGCTTTATTTGTCAAAAGTACCAAGGAATTCTGTTTTAAAGGGGGAGAGTTGTTACCACTCTTTGGAGGGTAGTTACTCCTGGGTTGTTTTACCTTCAACTTCAGGTTACTTTGCTCACAATAAATATCGTGTCATATGTTTAACATCATAAAAAATAGGGTACCTTGTAATAAAAGGACTTTTAGCAATTAAAGTTGTTCCGATCCATCTGTAAGAGGGATTAGGTACTAATTGCAATCTTGGTTTCCTGTGTCTCACCCATGAACACATCCGCACTTTTGTTACACGGCATGGGTTCTCTTGTTAAAAACAATTGACCAGCTACGAGGGTGACTGGCAGTGAGATCTTACTTTAAGGTGATTTTCCATGACACAATTTTTTGTGAGAGAAACGTTTTTGTCATGGAACCCAGTCAGTGTACTCCTTGAAAACTACTCATGTAGCATTTTGCACCTGTCATGTCTGGACAGATAATACGAACATGCTGTACTTGGGTTCTTTAACAGGACCAAGAAATATACTTGCTACTGTGAGTTACCAGAAAAAGAGATTGTCTCGCCTAGATTTAGTATTTATTGGTAAATAATGCATCTCGAGCAAAATTTGGTTTCTCCTCTACCCCTTCAACATCTTATCACTGGTTAAAGGAGTCATCAAGTGACTAAAAAGTAATGACCAACAGGTTGAGCTTATCGCTGCTCATATGACCGATGTTACAAAACAAATTATTTGAAGACCTACTAGTGTAAATGGGGCGAATGCAAAATCTCTGACAAACCCATCACACTGTTAACTGGTAAAAGTTTTGATCATGGACAAAAGGATGGACTGACAGAGGAGTGGACATCCTCATAAAGTAGTACGAAAGTAAAACGTATTTGACAGGACATTGCAAAATTGCGCAGATGACAGGCACTAAAGTCTTGTTTTCATGCATGCACAACTGCCAATCCCCACAGAAGTCAGGTATAAATTTCTGACACCTTAGGTCTTGAATTCAAAGAAAAGAGGCTGGTGGCAACAATAACTGGACACAAAACACTTAAGATGGCACTTTTTTACACTCTACCACAACTTCCAAGTTACGCAAGTCCTTACTCTTGTAAAAACGTAGTGAAATTGTTGCCACAATACTCTTAATAGTAAGAGAAATTCACAAGATACAAACAAACAGTGAAAATCATCCTGATAGTGTTGCCATTTAAAGATGCTGCAAATACATGCCCTCGCACTCCAAATTTCATTCTTACACTATATAACAAAATTTCAATGTCGATTCATGCAAAAGGTTTACACTAAGGATATACACACCTGATGATCATCTGATGAAGGTACATAGTACGCTTGTATGCCATTCTTCACCATCAAAGCTCGCAAATCCTTCAATCTCTGCGTAGTGTTAGTCACACTGGATGGATATGGTTCCTAAAAAGTAAACAGCTCGCTGAGTTACAACAGAACAGGATGGAATAACAACGAAGAATAAAAATTACGTAGCCACAATACGATGCGGTAATAGCAGTCGGTCACACTAATATCAGTATTGAAAGTCCAGTCTTATTCCTCTTTCAAGCTGAGACCAGGCAGGATAAATCACACAGGTTCAAGCCCACTTTACAGGTTGATAGATTGCAGGTGTGTCCTCTGGAGAGAACAGTAAACCTGGATTGGATTCATAAGAAGCAATTGGGCACGTGTTACAGCATAGTGTGGGTAAAACTCTTCACAATATGGACTATGTGCCCTCATAAAGTTTAGTCACATTCATGGAAAAGAAGTTAGCAGAGGGACTATAAACTATATAATTATGTGAAAGTGGGACTCCTGTGGAGCCTGTTGCAGCCTGCTTTTTAAAAATCTGACTAGGCGGCCGGGTGACGCTCTTTACAGAGATATTGGTCATACAGCTCAATTCCATAACAAAAGTACTGAAGCACACCAGCGATTTACCGTTGCAGAAATCATGAACCGAGACAATATTTTTCTAAGAGACTCATGATCCTCAAAGTTGCATATAAGATCACAAACACCAGCTATGTTCAAAATGTCCACCTACTATGTTACAAGTAAGACCTACTGTATACAAATATATGCTTTGAATTCTTTGCTACGTCAATCAACCAGAGTTATGGTGTATTCATTTATTTATTAAGGATACTGTTAACCCTCGGAAAACATTTTGCCCTTTGAACTCAACTGCGCATTACAGCTAACAGGTGAATTTTACAAAATTTGTTTCTTTTGCATGTTTTTCTGAGACCAGGTGGCAAGCTATTGAAAGAGCCAAGAGTGAGATGCGACCTGCAAACCACCTGCTATGAAGCAGTAAACAAAACTGGGAAAAACTGATATTTTTGATTTTCTACGAGCTCTAAGTCCCCCCAAGTTATGTTTTCCTGGATAAATGGTACATGGTTCAAAAGTTTATAACAGGGCCTACAAAACGGTGTTGGTGTTTTCTCTATAATTGCCTAGATCAAAAGTTATTAGCATTTTAAGTTGAAATTTTCAAAACTCCCGAAAAAATGTTAGGAACTTCAGGAATGTAGACCCATAGCTCAAGAACGGAAGAAAATCTCGCAAATTGCCGACACCGTTTTGAAGCTACATTTTCGGCGGTTCGTACGAGATAAGTGCAGTGAGAAAATATTTAACATGGGGGGACTTAGAGCTCTGCAAAGAAGTATGGCCAGTTTTCCTATTGTTTCCTTTGTTTACCAAGAGCAGGTGGCTATATTAGTCTGAAATTATAGGAAATGAACCAGGTGCATAATGTTTATGTATTTATCGCTATATGATGTCATGGAGCCTTGTCTGAAGTGAATAACAGGCTCCAGAAAAAAACGTTCTCCGAGGGTAAACAGTATCCTTAAAGGAACCATTTAATGTTGTTAGGCACTCAATTATGTTTTAGAAATTTCGAAGAACATGTTTTACAGGTCAAACTTCATCAGCATATAAACCAGAAGCGGATTTTGTGCTATGTGCACAGTTCAAGAACAAGTAGCTAACTACCAGTTTGCTACAGTGATAAAAGTGATAAAAGTTTAGAGATGATACTTGGGCTTACCATGGTCAATCTAAATAGCAGAGATCAACGTTTTGGGGGAGGGGATTTGTTCGACAAATTTTAGAAAGGGAGAGGATGCCAGAAAGGGGGGATTGACCAAGAAAGGGGGGATTGAACACCTCTGCACACTATAGTCTTTTCGCCCTTTTCACCTTTTACATAAATCAGTACCTTTTCTTGCCAAAACAGTGATTTGCATGCCTAGCACAGCATTCTTGACAGTCTGATATGAAACCCTCCCATCAAAAATGCCCTCCGCCCTCCCCCTTTTGGCCACACTGCCTTCATAGCATTGACGGTCAGCAGCCTGCACTGATGAGGTACCTAAAAACATCATAGTAGTCATAAAACTCAATTTCACAGAATTTAATACATCCCTATACCATACATCATAGAGCTGCTCTGGCTAAAAAAACAACAGAGTAAAGCAGATGACAAATGTGACTACCACATCATATACAACTTACAACAGCAGTGCCATTCACACATGTTCTTTTTGCTTCAACAGAGACCCAACCTACAAACAAATAAATTAAGCAGATATCAAAAGACCAGAAGATACAAGCTTCTCATAAGACATGTGCGATTGTGCGTGCAGGCTGGCATGCGGACAACTAGCCAATGCCAGCACTACTCCTCATTATGTACTGTACAAGCAGATTACGAAGACAACACAAAATCACGCAGTTCAAATTGTGCAGTTTCTCCAGGCATACTTCAGAACAATTTGCTTTCTCATGAATTACCTCCATCTTTCCTCATTGTAAGACAGATGGTGTCTCCTATTCCTAATTCCGATGAGCCAACATATTCTCAAACTACAATACTTGAGCAGCTAGTCAAATGAATGAACCCTGAGAATGAAATCGATTATGTCAGAGACTAGATCAATTGTGTTGAAACAGAGTGTTCGAATTCCAAGCAGGACAAATCGCACCTTCAGGTGTTCCAAATATCCCTCTCAACGAGTTCATTCAGATAGGGTATAAACACTACTGTGCTAGCATGAGTGAAGTTATCCACTTTTGAATTGTGAAATTTGTCACACGTAGGGCAAAAAAACAGAAGTGAAAAAGGAGTGAACTATGCCTGTACGATGTGGTACCAAACCAGTGTTACACACAAAGATGGCTTGTAACAGCAAGTTTACTTTAAGGTGCAATGTAGGACGCAGCAGCGTGATTTTTGTAACAGAACATATTTGATCAGCAAGCTTCTAAATAATCCGTTTTGCAATTTGAACATCATTTAGAATATATGGTTTGTGTTTTAGTTGAATTTTAACGAATTTTCTACAGAGTTAACCTCTGCGTAGTTGGTAACGAGTCTCCATAAATTAGGCCTGGATATGGGCCCCACTATGTAATTTTCAAAATGTTTTTACATATGTTTTTTTACTAAAATTAGAAAGTCTGTCACAAACAAACGAGATGAAAAAGTATTTTCAGTGCACAGATCTGCTTAACAAGTTAATCATTGAGTTGTAATAAAAAGCGTCACATAAATCTTCTAAGTCGTAAAAAATCAAAGTTGCAGCATGAACCGATGTGTGAAACATTGAGTAAAAAATCTAGCCCAAAACAGCAGGGGTTGACTGTACAAAACTCATCATTAGCAAACTGGACATCAAGCAATATGATGACTTACAACACTGAGCACTGATGACTGTTAGCAATTCCCATAGTCAAGCGAAGTTAAGCTTACTGAAGGTACTTATGTTCAAGGAGTGCGAATAATGAAGGCTGCATACTGTGCATGACTATTAGCAATTCCAACAGACAAACAGGTACTTATTTTCAAGGAGTGCGATGAATGGAGTCAAGCGGATTCCAGGGGCAGTTGTTAAATGAAAAGTAGCTATTCTGATGTTGCACACATGTATAAACCATGGTAGTGAACTTGACTATGGCTGCGGAACCCTACAGCAAGTTTCAGGTTTGAGGATATAAAAGGTCCCCCTTATCACAATGGTATTTACACTGCGCGGGCAATCACACTTACTAACTATGTGCGCAATTTATTGTGTCAGATATTCCTGAAGAAGCCTGAATGCAGAAAGCACAAGGACACAAAGGTGAAACGAATCATGTAACATGGAGCATAAACACTGATGAAAGTACAGGCAGAATAACAATATGAAGCCAGCTACACCATACAAACTAAACATGGCTTAGTCTAGCTAAAAAGGGCATTTCTACGGAAGATGCTTCAAAAGGCATACCTCACGATAGAGAAGAAGGCCAGAAGTACTGATGCTACTATAGGGCATGGATAGATAAATTTGCCCCTAGTTATGTCCCGAGGGGAAATGAATCACAGTTAGCCTGTAAAATCAGAGTTTTCGGATCACAGATCTGTCTAGGATAGGCAAAAAGGGCATCATTTTTAGAAAAGATATAATGTTGCCTCTGGTGATCAGAGGTAACATGGGGCAAAAGCAAGACCTGCTACTAGGAATAAAGAATTCTATGCATATCATGAAATCATACCATCATCTCTAAAATACTTAATGGTAACTACAGAACTGCCTTCCTGCTTTGCAGTAGGTCTCATACTTCATAGTAATGGTTTTCGAATCATGTAATACCATCGCAGTATCTCATATAATCCACGTGGATTGAACTGAACAAAGATGTGTGTGTATGCTATCAACAATATGGTTGCCTAGCTACAGACAATTAGGGTAAATTGCAAAAATATGATAATATGAGCCGTAGCTAGATAGTCCACATCTTATGTAAAACTAATCTCACCATTAATTGAACAGTAGTAATATTTCAACCTGATTCAACTGCAGCCTCCTTCACATTTTTGAATTTAACAATCTTAAATGATATCAAATTCTTTTCATATGGTAAAGACATTATTGAAATATCCAATAGTAAAACAGAAATATCATAGTTGCACAGATTTGCTAATTGCTTTCCATGGAAGCTTGCCCAGAGAATGTGGGTATTTTGTCTAGTTTATTAGAAAATATATGTCACAACTTAATGCAAATTATCAGAAAACACAAATAATGGAAACTATACTTACCTGAGAACCAGCAGGCCAGGCTCAGAACAACCACATGTACATAATTCATGCTATATAGTCAATGCTGTGATGTCTAACAGAACATAACAAAATGTAAAACAGAACCACATGAGACACAACATAGACAGTCTGGAAAACCTTTTGCTATGTTACAGGGAAATAGGCCCATCCAGCATTGTGGTGCATCTGATTTGAACTGAAAATAACAGAAGAATTTTAGATGAAAAATAGTGACAAACATCCGCTACACTTCAGCGACGAACCAAACAGCAACGTTATTAAGTTTGAAAGAGCAACTTGCAGGTCTTTTATAGAGCATGACAACGAGAGAAAATAGAGGAAATTGATCATGGAATGATGAACTACAAACTTTTGAATGAAAATTACCTTTAGTTTTTTGTAAGAAACACGTTTATAGGGAACATAAGATTCAAATACACTGAAAATGAAGAAACATTTCAAATAGCAAGTTATACAAGGTAGGAAGCAATAAAGCACTAACCCGGGTGCCAAACCCTTCACTCTCTACGCTATTTATTCCTATGGTCAATGCTGCGCCGCTCATTCCAGGCTTGGTAGATCCTCATAGGAAAACTTTGCATCCAAATCTGGAAGCATCAAAGCGCTGCCCAAATCCCTGAATTCTGATTGGCGCACACTATCATCATGACTCGCTCTAATCCAATCAGAGAATGACTTTGCAGCAAATGGTATGAACAGCACATACACGTAATTATGATCGCAATAAGAAGCAGCTTGATTGATTGAAATGGATAATCTGTTGATCAACTATTGTGCTAAATTTTCAAATACTTCGACTGCAGTCTACCCGCAAGGTTCGTCCAAGATGTGTGCTGAACGAGTGAGCTGAGATGGAGTGAAGCAGAGTGATAACCTCACAGCTTGGTCCCCGGGTTATTAAAGCATAAGAGTTACATAGAAAAGAAACCACATGGTTGTCTTGAGCAATTGGTTTTTTCACTTTTTTCAGACTAGAAAATTTGTGCCTAGTACAAAGCAATCGTAAAGTTAATACGCATTTCCTTCCACACATGACATCCATTCTTGCATGTCTTAAACGCAATGATCTTCTGCAAGCTATAAAGTTTCTGCTCGTAAGTTCATCCATGATGATTTGGCATAGGCAAAAATGCGCGAGAGGTGGATGAGAAGAACGGTTGCAGCTGGCAGGACAGTAGGTAGATGTACAAACTGCCTAAGCCAGAATTATTTATAAGTATACTTGATTGATTGGTTTGATATGAAGAAGCTTGCTCGCAGGAGGACCATCTTATGTGCAGCAGCAAAACCTCACGTTTGGCTGTAGCTAGATACCTTAGAAAGAGCCAAGCGGCGAAAAAAGGTAAGTTGTATTCCGGTTTGAATATTTCACTAAAAAACGTTTATCCGGCAGACTGGTCGTCTTTACATTCTGTCGACCGGGTAGCTCAAAACAGGCATTATTTAAGGATGGCTTTATGTCATCGCACTCTCAAACATGCATGATAATATCAGATGAGCCATTTGTCACCAAACGTTCTAGGTTGTCACAACCCAAGTCAGTATAACACCTGGTGGAGATTCAGTTTTGTTATAACAGGCATCTATCTGACTAAACTCTTTTATAAGCATACGGTAAATTTTGCTGAGACCCAATAAGCTCAAGCTTTTTCCGATTTGAGCCTCAAGATATGTGTACCAGTATGCCACTTACGTCTAAATTTAGTACATAGATGTGAAGGTGGAGCTTTCGGAATGTCCAACTTCCGAACATCCAAGGACCTTCTACCTTTTGCCGTAAAGGTCCTTGGTAAACCAAACAGCCACTGTGTTTACCATAAGATTAATTAATTGTCCATTCACATTCCTAGTTTCCAAAAATTTGCCAGACGTAGTTGACGAGGCGAAAGGAATGCCAGTCAAATTTTCCGAGGCTCGAGGTATGCTAAGCATTATGCTTAATTTTTCAAGGTTCCCAGCCTCAGTATGTTTATAAGTGCTATGCTTATAAAAAAGAGCATAAACTATTAACCGCCTGTCAAAATTTGTTCTTGGCATCAAATTAACAACTGCCGCAGTGTTTACATCAAGTCAACACATAGGAGCAAAATTCAGACAAAAGTGATTCGCATAAGCACAAATTTTACTGGTCACTATGTTCAGCAGTATTGCCCAGATTAAGTTGATAATCTGATATGCACCAAACACCAGCATCTAGGTGCTTTTTCTGGAGCAATATCCCCATTACTTCATTTTATTTGTCACCTCCCTCACTTCATTGCGAAACATCATCTAAACTCTAAAAACGAAATTTCTACTCAAAAATATTCAGAGCAAAAGGTATGCAAATATTGGTAGATCGATCAACTATTGTAATATTTGACCGCGTTTCGTAGCAGACAATCGATCATGGTATGGTATTTGAAATTCAAAGTGCAAGCCATTTTTTGAGTGCTTAAAAAAACTATTTAATTAAATTGTTTTGTAAATATATATTTGTTGGTGTCATATTTTTTTTGTAATTTTTTACATTGCTTAGTTATGTGCTTGTTAGTTTACTAAATGTTTTTAGTCTTTCATCAGTCCTTTAGGTTATTGGTATAGTGTATATGTGCCCTGTTTGTCACTATCTCTATTGCTTAGTAATTTGCCTGTCAGTTTACTTAATGTTTTAGTCCTTTATTTCAGGCTTCTCAAATAGACCCGTGCGATCGCGCGCATGCACGCTGGCATGCAGGCAAAGTCAAAAGACAAGCGCGATTGACTGCGCGGGCAAACAACGATGTTTACTGCAAAATCACGCAGGCAGCTTATTTCATTCATGCTGTATCTGAGAATAGACATGAATTGTATTAGCACTTTCTCTGTCTGCCAAGCTTGCGAATTCAACACCAGCTGCGATCAATTTCGATTGAATAAACCGTTTAGCACGCTATCAACTACCATAATCTGCATGGGCCTGATGTAACAAAAGAACGCCAGTATTTATAGTGAACGATGTTCGACGAGAATGTTCA
>JAOBRC010350460.1:0-12854 GCA_027575255.1 Scolionema suvaense
GATAAAAAAATAAAACCCTTAAGAATTCTTCCCACGGCACGGCAGTGCACGGCCGACCGATATTCAAACGGTAAACCGAACTACGACAAGAAAAAACACAACTTCACACGGAAGCGCACGACCGTGCGATTCTCAAGCAGTAAGCCAAACTGCGATAAACAAAAAGACGCAACTTCGCACGGAAGCGCACGACCGTGCGATATTCAAACAGTAAGCCAAACTACGATAAAAAATACAACTTCGCACGGAAGCGCACGGCCGTGCAATGTTATAACCACATTACCACTGGAACTTAGACAGCAAAAACATGCAAACTAGCTACGGCAAAAAAACTGCACGAATTCGCACGGTGCTGCACGGTTGTGCACATAGGAATGCTCATTGAGTGTCAAGCTATTACTCCACTTTACATAGCGTGCAAACAATTTAGCTGATATTGGCTGCACAGAAAACTGTCCTTCCAGCTTAAGTCAACTGCCGTGCAAACTCGTGTAAGCAGCATTGATTGCTCGCACGCTAGCCTTTGTTTAGCCGTGTAAAAGCGTGGTTAGTGGTTTTCCCTTGGAGCGTCACATATGTAAAAAATTTGTCCGAGAATTAAGATGATTGACATTATCAGATGCAAAAACTGACGTATAAGTTAGTTGACTTGTAACGTTCTACTTATATGGTCACTTTTTGCAACCTGGGGTCATATAATGATTCTTGCTCAAGCACAGCAAACTGCAAAGTGGACTATTGTGGAATGTGATGAAAATGCCTTTGGCAAAGCGATGCTTCTAAAGGGAAATTCGCAACTTTTTCAAAATATCAGACGTCCCTCTGACAGATTCTGCGACTTGACCCTATATCTACTGGGCTTTTGGGGGGCTCCCCTCCCCCCCTGTAAATTCTAAACTACTATAGGTATGGTAATGAAACTTTGCATGGGCATAGAGCATTTATAGGTTAACAATTTGGTGTAGTTAAAAATTGCTGACGTCATCAATTGTTTCATGACATCATCAATTGAAGGTGCATATTAGGTAGTAGTTTTCGACCAAAAATAGCGATTTTTGAAAATTGGCCGAAAATTCTAAGGAACTCAAAATCTCTCAAAAACTATTGCATTTGCTAGGAAAAGGTGCTACAAGATAGTTTCAGGCTCATAACTCATAACTAAAAAGGCACAAAATGGCCTTACCACTTGCTAGTTGGACCCAAATTTTAGGGTGAACATGTCCAAATTTCGAAAAAACGATGGGTGCCCCTAAGAACATATTAAATAGTAGGGTTAAGAGTAGGCTCAGGACTGTTGCTTGTGGATAGGGTAAAGTTTCAGATGCATAAACATTGGAAAGAAGTTTGTACAATTCTGAATTGCAAGGGAAATGTTCACATATTGAATTTTGGTGGAGAAATGCGTTATACATATGGAAATCTGGAACATAAATTTCGCAAAAACTTGTATTGATATAAGATATTAATAATCGATATTGCAGGCAATGGCTGCAGAAAAATGCGGAGCTGCTGCTCTCCTGTTGTACAACGATCCTGCTGATTACAGCTCAGTATCTGAGAGTGAACGCTATCCAAACGGGTATTATATGTCTCTAGATGGTGTTGAAAGAGGTACACTTAAACCGGAAAGGGGTGACCCACTCACTCAAGGTTATTCTGCTAAAGGTACTTAGAATTCGTAAATTTTCATGTTTGTATGCTTTCCAGTAACTTGTGGCTCATTGACTTATTGATAGGTTTGCTGATTACATTGAATGTTACAGTTTGCAAGCATTAAAATCTTGAATTTTTGCATTGGTGCATTGTGGAGGTTATAGTTTTACTAAACCAGTACCATCATTCAATAGACTCTGTATTTAGTGGGGGAGTCCAAGATAGTGACGCCTGCTCATCTGCCACCATAATGCTTTTTGCTGGATAGCAGCTCAATCAATTTTTCTGAAATTTGACATGAAGGCGAACATCCATGATCAAAAGCAAAGTTTTTGTTTGAATTTGATTTACAGGTGCTATCAGTTCTATACTTTCCTACTTAGATTCATGTACTGCACTTGCTACAATCCTTTGTCTTCTATAGATTGGGTCTATCGTGCCAACGAATCAGATCGTGCTTGGTTGCCATCCATTCCTGTTCAACCTATCTCACCTCGAGATGCTCAAGCTATTATGAAGTATGGAAATTACTTCCAGTGTTGTGCTTTCTGGGCTATTAGCCAAATCCTTTAGATGTCATTCATCATTCTTGAAGTACTTCCTCATCGTCATTCCAGAAGAAAGAAGGAAGAAATGTTGCATCATGATTGCATTCACTATGAATTCCTGTACAAAAGAAGAATTTTTTCTTTTCTTTTTTTTGCTTTCTTCTGTGCAGTTCATAAAAAGATGCAAGACAAAAATGTTCTTATTTTACAACAAATAAAGCTTAGCAGTGGCCTGTAGTTCAAAATCCCTCCTCATCAAGCCCTATGCTCTGTGTTGTAATTAATTCACATGTGCATTGTTCATTTGCAGCCTCATTTAAAGGAAGGGTAACGTCAAAAATGAAATTTTAGTAGGTGACAGAGCACATCAAAACATGACAGTTGGTGGTTATTTCATGACAAAAGCTTGAGTAGTTTTGGAGATATTGAGTCTCGAAGCTTAGTAGCTACCATCTTGATTTTGATGATGTCATCGGTGTACCGTTGCTGAGCATTGCTAAGTTCTTCGTAACTCATAGCCTATAATGAGATTATATATTTTCTCAAACAGGTCTTTGACATATCATCTAGCTTTATGATAAAATCAGAGAAAGAATACTGTAAAACAATTCCTTAGTGAGTATTTTTGAAGCAAAATTTGGATAATTGGAATTGTATACAAGTGACATCATGCATAATTTAAGGCAAGATGGTGGCTACTGAACTTTGAGGCTTGATATCTCCAAAACTACACAAGCTTTTTCCGTGAAATAAAAACTAAATATCACGTTTTGGTGTGCTCTAGCTAGTTAGTTAACCACTGCCAAAATTTCATTGTTGACGTTACCCTTCCTTTAATAGCCGGAGTCTGTGAGGTTTAGAGTTCTCTGAGGCTACTGGTGGCTGATAGCTTCATTTGCAGGAGAAGTTAAAGCCGCCCATGCTTTGCCTGGAATGATTAATCCTGCAACAATTTCATGTTATTCTGGCTGTTTGGTGATATACGATCGTAAGCATGTGCATATCATTTGGTCATGAAGGCTAAATGAGAACAGATTATGGTGGTATAACAGGCCATCCCAATAGTTATCTGTACTTCTGTTCAATTGCGGCACTGTTCTTGCTTTTGGAATCTATGTCACAGACTTTCAACTCAGAACCACTACCATGTTTAAGGTGAAGCTGTGCAGTGGACAAAAGAGAGTTTGGCCATAAATCGCTAGGGGTTTGTGATGTCTGAAAAAATTAGGCATAACATTGTGTTGCGCGCGATATCTGAACCACTGGTAATAAGTATCTCCTTTACTCTTGTACTTGTTTTGCAACTGCACTTAGCAAAAAGTAAGAGATACCTAAATGCTATTGGTTTCATGGGCTGCTCTTGATGTTTGACTGAATCTGAATGGCAAATCAAGTCATGTTTTCGCTTTGTTTAAAAGGGCTTCCAAGCATGGTATGGCTTTCTGAAACAGCAGCTATAAACTGTCATCATCTAATGAATAGTTTGCCATGTTAGCCTTATTTTTGTGCTACCACATTTCTGCCCCTAGTTCTATAGCCACCCTGTTCAGAAGCTGGGTTTTTTTTTTACCTGCACATCCTCACCACACGAACATGGAACCGTGGCAGTTCTGTTCTACCAAGTTGCGGCATTCCACTTTTTCATTCCCCAATGTAGCTCCCTCCACACTGTAGATCTGATGCAACTAACTATGAAACCTCAATCAGGTCACGCAAGGGCAGATCCAGAAAAAAAACTTTGAGAGTAGCACTTTCTATAGCTATCTCATGTCCTCCTGTATATCAACAAACAGTATAACTATACCCTCTCTTTCCTGGACTAAGGTTCTAACAACATTTTTTTCAGCATTTTTACAAAGTACTGTACCACAAATTTAAATTCTTTCCTATTCGCAATGCAGGCAGAGTTTACATAGTTTGAACCCCCCGTTTCCAAATGGGGGTAGCCACTTCTGAAAAGTGACGTAAATGGGGGTAGAAGCTTTTGACCATTTGATTGGGGGGTAAGTTTATATATGGGGGGGGGGGGGTTCTCACATATTCACTGAACATGATATACTGCAGAAATGGGGCTTATATACTCCCAATTCAAAAACTATTGTGGCATCCCTAATACCGCACCCAGCTGGCCTCCACTTGATTGAAATGGCAGAATAAATAGGCATTGTGGTTCTATCCACAGCTCGATAGTTGGGTGTATATGGTACCTTTTTTCACAAATGAGAAAACTCATAATGGGGGGTGCGAGAAATTTTATTAATTCGGAGTAGGCCTGAATAGGGGGGGGAGGAAACCCCTCTGCAAACTATGGTTTATCCATCAAAACTCTACCTTCCTACAAAGAAGTTATGACGCAGACTCACTAAACTCTGCCATGCTTTTGCTTACTCTCACACTGGTAAACCTCAGCCAAGATGCTTTGTCACAAACACTCTCTTGCTTATTCGCTACTCATTCCTCCTACTTCTATTCTAAACAGGAAGGAGCAAATTGCGTGCTTGCGACCTTCAATACATTGCACAAGAATGGGGTATCTATTTACCAATTCATGTTCATTGCTACTACAAAGTGTTAAAGGCACAGTGGCTCAAAATTTTTGTCTTGCCGATCACCTGCAGGCTGACTTCATTGTCTTACAGCCATATCTATAGCAAAATACACCTTTTCCTGCCCTTCAAAATGGTCGGTTTCCAGTCTTTTCCGTGAGAGGCGTGCGATTGCACGCGCACGCCTCCACGTACACCTAGAGAGATTATGGCGTGCAACAATCGCACGCCTCTATGTCTTTGTCGGACGCGCAAAACTGGAAGAGTCTTGCTTCACTCGCACTGCAACAGCATGATGTGTTTTGATCTCCAGGAGCAATAATCGCTAATCGGTAAATGCTTTCTGATGATTATCGATCAATACAATCCACACTATGCAGCTATTCATGCGTGTGTTGTTAATTACGTCGCTATATCTAATCTCCAGCAAGATCTGACGCAACAGCTATTTTCCTTCAACTGCATTTTCGATGGTCTATTTCCACTGTGTGTTTTATCGTTTCATTCGAAACCCTGAATACTCATGAGCCAGCCGTGTATGTCCAACCCGTGGTCGGACTTCCTTAATGGGGCAGCAACTGCGAACCTTCGTTCATCAATGTAGCCCAGCAACCAAAGAATGGACAGCGCTGTATCAAATGGGAATAAAATAGCGTTTTACTACATAGAGTGTTGTATTATGTGCTTGATTATCGTGATCAGTGATTCTAGCATCAAAGTGATGGGTGTTAGCTGCACAAGGACATGTTCTTCGCCATGCATGAAGGTAGACGATAGCCTTGTAAGGTAGGTGCCATCGAGATCTAATTTTTGACAGTAAGTATCGTGAAATTACAAAATTTTCCGCCACTTTGCCCCTTAACCTACTAGGGGGCTCAAAGCCCCCCCAAGACCCCCAGCTGCATTTTCTCGCCTCTCGAGCTTTGCTCCACAGGCTCGAGTGATCTCACCATAGAAGATCAAATTTTGATCGGACAAACCAAAAATTTTGCACGCCTCAGTAAATTTAGGCCTGCAACTGCCGCACGCCTACAGTTTTGCTCACGGAGAAGACTGGGTTTCCCATAGGGCACAGCACCAAGAATGAATTGTTGTACTCAACAAGTTAAAACTTTACTTTCCAATTGCAGCATTATTCTATCAGATTTACAACAATTTAAATCTGGGTGTGAGCTGTCAATGCATTGTGCTATGCGGGAATGATAAACAAAATTCTTAGAATCAGTTCCTTTAAAGTCTAATTATGAACTGAGATCTCAATTGTCCTATGGTCATGTGTAATATGAACCAACCGCTCAGAAATGCACTAGTGTGAAGGTGCTACATATTGTTGTTGATTCCATTCAGTAAGTAGTCTTGTAATAGTTTCTTGCTGCAGTACAGAAGCCATGCATGACATGGCTGTTTCTGAGATCATTGGTGCATGTTGAAGACACTGAGAAGGAAGGTAGCAAGGATGAAAGTTGGATCTGAGCGAATGATCAAATTCACGATAAGTGATAACATCGCCTTATATTTGCAAAAATATTTGTTTCCTTGGCGGGGTTTGAGTTCAAGAATGGTGTGACTAGGGCAGATTCAGGGGAAGCAACAGGAGTTGAATGCTAAGAAGCTGTTCCTCCTGTCATTACTTAATATATATTTTATAGATCGATGGGAGGCAAGGCTGCATTTGCAAACTGGACAGGTGGGCTGGAAGATGTTATTTACCATATTGGGCCATTTTCTGATCCAAATCTGTAAGTTTGCTTACTATATCCTCCCTTGTGCTTTGCTCGGCGTGTTTACGTTTGCTGGTATAATTTATGTCCAAGTTCTTGTTCCTTAATAATAATGATTTACTGTATGACGCTATCAAATTTGATCATATAAAACCAGCACTTCCAGGCAAGATATGAAATTGTATATAGTTTTTGCGGAGGTGCTACTGTGGAAATGGCTTCAGCTTGGATTTTAATTTATCCTCAGCTTTTGAGTATCCAAGTTGTAGGTTCTTGCTAGATTTCTACTTGTTTTGTGGATGCATGCTTGGTAATTTTCTGCTATTGTTAATTTCAAGGAATTTTTTGTGAGTAAATTATCATTATGTACAAAAAAGCTGAATCAAGCATTGACAATTATACCCAGTGTTTCCCCAGTGTAAATGCTGTAATGTTCTACTTCAAGTATGCTAATTCTCCATAGATTTCTTTCCATTGCCTGTTCTGTAGAAACCTTAAGAAAATTTCGATATATACATTTTTTCCACCCTTTGTTCTCGCTATGTATTTATATGTCATTATATTATATGTTATATTTAGTGCTCATTTTTGCCAATCTTTTGTTAGCCCTGTCTACCTGCATGTTATTGTGGCTTGATGTTGAGTTGGATGTTCTTTTCCTGTTTAATTAAGAGCTTCAATTTCATCATGGCTTCCGATTGTAATCCTTGTGGATACAAAACGCTGTTTTAAATTACAAAGCGTGATAAACTAAGTTATTGAATTGAAGTTGAAATCTTCAGAACTTGCAGATTTTAGTTATGCTATGGATGTTTAGGTTTAATCAATGAATAGGTTGCTATTATGACAGGATGCTAGCATTTTCTAGTACCGCAAGTCTTCCATCGTCTTCTTATAAAGTTCTATAGTTTAATTTTTTTGCCTGAAGCAAGTTATTATAATATTATTTTGTAAGATTTGCAAATAGGTATGAACTGAATTCTTTGTTCTAGGAAGTTGAAAGTAGAAGTTCATAATGAGAGAGTCTTATCAACAATTACTAATATTATTGGTGTTGTGAAAGGAAAGATTGAGCCAGGTACGTAGTATGTCAACAGAAGTCCTGTTGGATGCTGTTGATGGCGATAGCTACATATTTCCATCATGAGGAAGCGAGTGGGTTTTTCTACTATTTCTTGAGATCAAGCCTTTCCACGCTGTAGATGACTGATTGATCTGAATCACTAGTTAGAGTACCTAATAATACACGCCATCAGCGTGAAAACGTTAAAATCAATCTAGACGACTGGTTTGAGACTCAAACTATGCATCCAAAAGTGGCCATTCAATCATCAGCTAGAAACGTCAGCGACGACTTGATTTTTATCTATAAGGGAAAAAAGCTTGCCAAATTCAAGTTGTCAGTCGGGGGAATTTATTTCGGGCGTAATTTTTGGGAACGTTTTTTGACAATTTGGGCAAACGTTTGTATCAATGTTTATTTGTCAAAACTCGATTGTACACAATATTATAGGCTTTGAAGTTATGCTGTTTTTAATTCTTTTCTCTTTATTTGTTAATACACTGTTATTTGTTACCAAATTTTTAGATAAAGTAAAAGGGATCAAATAAATAGAAAGAAGCGTTTCCCTATGCTTAAAATCACTTTTTAGGAAAACAAAATACCGATATAGTTGTAATACAAAGCTCATAAAAGTTAACCTAGATCAGCAAACAGGTCTTCCGGTGGGAGCTCGGAGTCAAAATCTTCCTCTAAACCAGCCATTTTCCATAACTGAAGAATCCTTTCTTTGCTGTTTCGCAAGTGAGCGTACAAGCCTATCAGCCATTTTACATGTTTAGGTTTCATATCCAAAAGGTTCATAGAAACGTCAATGTCATAAATATCCTTTCCTTTATCTAGTTGTTAGCCATGGCCCTCCCCCCCATATTCCCCGCCCCACGCATCATGGCTTATTTTTGGTGATAAACTTAATGACGTAATTTTTTAATGAATTGTTACAAAATATGGCGTGGATTTTGTCCCAAATTTTGTAACTCCGAAATTTTTGGAAGTTCAGGTAAGAGTTGTTGCTTTTGAGCATCGCGCGTTTGCCGTGTTACTTGTAGTCTTTCTTCGTGAGGAAACAAAACATTATTTTTGTATCTGAAAGTGTTCCTCTATTTCTTGCTTTCGTGCTGTGCGAATTTTATATCTTTTTCTTCTTGGAAAACATTGCTATGGCCTTGCCACTAGTTTTACATGTCAAATAGGAATTGAGCCAAACTTAGTCCTTCGTAGGTTGGGGGAGCTGCGAGCATCTGACTTATGAATATCATCCCCCAACCGTTTCCATGTTTTGAGGTGTGCACATTGAGTATTGTTTGGTGCTCAGTAGTCCTCTCTAAGCTATTGCCTGAGTTATGAGAAGGATTGTAAATCTAAGGGGTGGAGAAATCTTAATAAGTTGAAATATCAGAGTTGCCAGGAACCTGAGATTCAGGATTCTTTTTTTGCTGTTGATGGACACTGAGGTTATGACCATATTTCCTAATCTTTTGCTCAGTATATAACTGACTGGTGCTCGTGATTGCATTTGAATGTGGGGATCAACTATGATTCAGAGGTTGTTTGTCATTCACCTTATGTATGTATCTTGTCTTTTTATTTGAAGATCGATATGTGATGATTGGCAACCACAGGGACTCATGGGTAAACGGAGCTGCTGACGCTGTAAGTGGCACATCTGTCATGATGGAACTTGCCCGAGTTGTGGGAGAACAACTGAAAACTGGTATGTATATTTTGTACTTGTTTTGTGTCATGGAGCTGGAAGTTTTATTAGAATTTTGTGGGGAATTCTGTGATGAAAATTGAAGTTTTAGTGATAGCACTAATTTCTGTGATTTTTTTTTTTTTTTTTTTATGTAGTATTTTGGTTTTTCTCATGGTATTTTTTTCATGGTTAGCGATTCAAGAACTGTGCTCAGACTCTAATTTGACTGCTGCAAGATTTTTTTAGGTTGGCGACCATGGAGAACAATCAAGTTCTGTTCATGGGATGGTGAAGAGTCTGGCGTGATTGGATCAACAGAGTATGTGGAGGTTTGTGATAGTTTGTTTGATTCTATTGCTAGTGGTGTGAACTGTGTTTTGATAGATGTGTTGTGAAATCCTTCCTTTCCTGGTCAAAACGTCGATAAATGCTGTCCGTTCTGTACTTTTTAATAAATTTTTGTTTATTTGGTTGATTGAACAAGAGTTTAAAAGTGCTTAAGATTGTTTTAGCACAATTTTGTTGGTTCCACTGTCCCTTATTCGGCACTCATCTTCTTATTATGGAATCATGCGGTTTTTGGTTTTATTTGTTTGTCACAGGAGTTCCACCATGAACTCTCAAACCGAGGTGTTGCTTACATCAATATCGACACAGCTGTGTCCGGTGAGTAAAACATTTGACGGATTTATTTGTTGTTGGTGCTAATTTTTTGCTATCAGTACAAGGATCTTTTTATTACATGCCACATTAACCCTACACAGTATGGGGAGTGGAATCTGCACTCCCTCTCCCCCTACGTGTATTTCCTGTGCAAATGTTTTTGGCAAAGCCCGAGGGTTTCGTTTTTGTTCTCCTTTCCACAAATTTACCTAGCTTTTGCTTGAAACAAATTTGGAGAAACAAAATCGTAGTTCTGGAGATATCAATTTTTTTGGACATCAGTTGGGGAATTTCCCATCGGCTCTTAAGGTCATTGCTGAAAAAACCCATACGTGCACTTATCAGTACCCTTTCAATGAACGTCTGCAACACACAGATGCAATACACCTGTAACGTTCTCAGTCCTGAAATGGTGTGTTTTTTTCTGTACGTTTAATGATACAAACATAGACATTGATAAACACAGAAACAAAAGAGACTGGAACTCAATAAAGAAAAAGACAACTACACCATTAAACATCCACCTCCATGCAAGGTGCTAATCTGACTACGTCAGGGTGCAACTTTGCCTGAGACAAAAACCATGGAAGTACATCCATAGACAATAAACTAAAACAAAACAGAAGACACACTCACGCCAATACTACAATGAAGTAATTCTTGTGGTTAAAACCGCTTAGAATCTAGGATGAAGTCAATAGTAACACGAACAATAATTGTATTGCATGCAGCATTTAAATCAATAGAGCCATACAGTACAACATCACAGGCTTCTTTATCAGAGTAGTCATATAGCGATACTTTAGGGCTCTGGAATGGCTCAGTGGCAGCGCGGTCGCCTTGTGCACACAATGTCGAGGGTTTGAATCCCACCGTTTGCAACTGGTAGGCGCAAAATACCTAAAGGTTAAGACAGGTAGGGGCTCAGTAAACCCTAGCACTGAGTGATTGTGAAGCGATGTGCAGAGAACGAATCTAGAATTTTATCTCTAACAAGGTTTGTGGGTGTGTTACTATTATTACAGATGTTAGAATTGGGGTGCAATCCAGCCCTCATAGGCTGTACTGCTCGAAAAGGCCTGTACTCTGTATGACTAAGGAAATACGGTATGTTTCCTACTGGGTTACTGTACATCTCATGGTTCCGTATTATCATATATACTGCATCCTGGAACGTAAATACTTGCTTCAAATTCTATTGGTAACTTCTTAAGTTTCGCAGTTCACGAGATGTTAGGCCCTGCAAATTCGTTATGCAATGGAGTGGTACCTTTGCTATAGGCCTGAGGCTTAAGTAATGCTGGAAGTGAAATGTGCTAGAAAATCTCGAAGGTCAAATGCTAAGAGAAGTTTAGTCCAGGTGGTGATGTAATTCAATTATGTCAGAATCTTTTTATGTGAAGTAAACAACTTAAATTAAACTTTTCACTTCCGGTATGAAATGATTCATGCTACTTCAAAAAATGAGGGAAAACATGCAAGTGTGTTCATCATCTGTGCAATCAAGCTGGTGTGTCCAAAGTAAATCTTGGTGAATCAAGGTAATTTAGCTTCCTTGGGTGAGCAATGCTGCGACTAGCCTCTTCTCTGTACCAATAGGCATGTTCCCATTACCTGTGCTATCGCCATTGATTTGATCTGCCTGCAGAAGTATCCTTGGCAATTATTGATTTGATGGGTTAAAATCATTACTTTTCCAATAAATACGGGAAGGTTAAAGTAAGATGTAAATGTAGAATGTGTCGAAGACTGCTGAGTACTGAGCTATTCATCAACTTTTGAAGTTTATTCTTGCAAGTTCCAGTACACTTCATACTAAATATTCAATTGAAACAGGTAGACTGCACATAAACAGCTAGCCCAGGTACTCAGCAGTCTCTGTCACACTCCGTGTTACCTATGACTTCTTATATTGGCACGCTTTTCTCATGCAATATGCACTCAATAAACGAATTGCAGATGACAGAGAGAAGAGGTTAGGGCTAGGCTAATAAACAGCATGCTATTTCAAGTGTTCATTTATGTGCTTAGGGTGATAGGAATCACTGATAGGAATCAAATGCACCTTAATTAAGGGAAGAAATTTTTGCAGGAATTAATTTTCGTGGTCAACACTAAATAAAGCATTTTGCGCTAATAAATTTTCATGGCGCGACACTTCATTAATTTTTGGGAAGTTATTTCCGCATGACAACCACATTTTAGTATGCTGCACTGATCAATATGAAGACAGTTGGCCTTAGTCCTAAAGCTGTTCATAAAGAATGCATTATATTTAACGTTTTTGGAGTTTTACTATATTTTTTATGGAATTTATTTTCACAGCTTGATGGTGGATTAATTTTATGGGAATTACTTTTTGTGGTGGTGCATTTTCGAAGGTAAAAAAAGGAATTTAACTTCGCGATTTTGCCGGAAAGCCGCGAAGTTCGCGAAAATTTCTTCCGTTGTAGACATGTAATTGAAAGCTATCATCCATAGATTGAGAGTTATGACCCCCAAAGCTTCAGCAGTCTGAACTTTACATTGGAGATTGGAAATACCGTAATGCTTCGGTTAATTGCCCCCCTGTATTAAACGCCCCCTCGTAGACACCCCCTCCAGAGGGACGTTTATTAGAAAAACACTAGCTAACACATGTAAGACTACTACCACCACTGCATTATTACTTCAGTTTTGGGGCTTTTATTTCTAGTAAGTATATGGAAACATGAAAAAAAATGATGTTTACGATGATATTGACATGTAATCTAGTGAATATTTCATTGATATATAAAGTTTACACGTAAGAAAAAAAGAAGAATTTAATAGACGCGGCAGGCGTTTAATCAAAGCATTACGGTACTAAATGATCATCGAATTCCGAAGATTAATGCTTAAGTCTACAATTTATCGCGCGCCAAACACGTCAATAATACTTTCTATAGAAGATAATACTTTCTCCGGTAAAATAATACTTTCTTGCGG
>JAOBRC010350571.1:0-12854 GCA_027575255.1 Scolionema suvaense
ACCTTCCAAACTTCAAGGAAGTAACACTATGTAAGGGTTCTGGGATAATACTATAACGAACGACAGGAATAGAGTGACAGCTGGTAACCAGTGGCAATATTTATGCTGGTTACACATGCAGTTTTCAAAAGCTAGGCACAGCAAGTTTGACCCAACTCAACAATTTTAGAGCTTTTCCTTGCTACCTTTTCATAAATGATACTAAGCCTGTTAAGGAACAATGGCTATTCTAAGAACTTGAACCACCCATATTGAACTGATGCAGTCTGACACAAAGAAAATTGTTAAAAGGCACTAATTGCAAGTAGTTTGTGTTGTCGTATTTCAAATGTGGCAAAAAATGTTGGCACAAATACAACTGTGGGATTTCATAGAGTGCGTAAATAAAATTATTTGCTGATCATTTTCCAAGGCCCCTTTCCTTCTCTATTCTTTCTTGACCCCAGATGTCACTTCCGTCCAAATTCACACAATCAAGGCTAAGACTATTCACAAGTGTGATTGTGTTTCCATTTGGTATTTGCCCATAAATATGACCATGCATTAGAATTATTTTGCAGGCTTTTTCGTAAAATTCTCCCAACAATTTTAATCATGCTTGAAAGCATATGCGTGTGTGTCTTTCATAGTGCTTCATGATTTACGAATCTTGCCAAGAATGGCACGGGGGAAGGGGGCAAAGAGGTAAGAGGTGAAGCAGTTCCCGTTCTTCATGCGTTGACATTATCACAGAATGATACTTATAAATTAGATTGAGTTTCATCACGTTTGTCTGTAAGGTACCTACGCAATACAGCTCATCGTCCTCTTCAAGTGTGATTATGGTCGATTCATTCACATGTAGGAGTTACTTTGATAAAGCGCTTTGATGATGATCTCTTTTAAAGGAGAACTAATGGCACTTAAGTTTGCTGAAAATCAAAAAGCAAGTCACCCTGATACTGTATATCCAATTTGCAACACCTATTTCATTACTTTTTCTCAAATATCGTACTACAATACTCTCTCGTGTTCGTCGCCATAATAGTCTTCTTGGACCATCAGCAGCCCACCAGCATGCACGGACCGCACCAATTTTGTGACACCATGGCGGCAATACACAACGGAGTAAACTTTTACTATTCATACACGTGCATGCTGTACCCAAAAATTACTCACTCAGGCATTAAGATAGAAAGGCACTTAAAATTTATAAGTGGCATGCTTTCTCAGCAAAGATCGACTTTCAGACTGGGTCTCCACAGCTGCACCGTTCTTCGACAATTTAACATAGCAACATTTTCTGTATCTAGGATATTCGCCTTCTTACTGTGTTGGCTATAGTTTTCTAGTGCGCAGATTGACATAACTGATAAGACACCATTATTGACTGAAGAAAGTAACTAACTTGCCGCTTGCATAAGATATATATAGTTGCAAATTTCCTTCATGACCAGGGGACACGCCATTTAATAACTCCATAAATTACCATTGTCAGAAAGACAAGAATTATGCTACTTTGTATCCCCAGCTCTTTGCAGTGAGGATATATAATCATTGAACTTTCAGACCTGACTTTCTCAGTCAGAGATATGGTGATGTAACGGTACTTGCGAGATGAGATGCTAGAGGTAGGTAAATTAGGAATGCGTTGCTTTTTGATTGGAGGAGTGGCTGCCACATTGAAAAAGGCTTTATATACTTCTTTGTCTGCGAAGGTTCCTATTGCGGAAAGGGAACATTGGGAAGCTAGGCTTTACAAGATCTTTGTGATTTTCATGAGCCTTACTCTACAGAACGTGCCTAAATATGTTGAGTATCTATATATTAGTCCCCGGCCCATTTGTCAGCATGTGCCTGATAGCATGAAGGCTTGCTTACTCGCACAAACTTATGCTAGAGCCAGAGAGCCGCTCTGATGTCACTGGTCTCAGCAAACGTTCGGGCCCAGACTTTGTTCTCCGTCTGTCAAAGATACAAAATGGTTCTTCTTCAACCCTATTCCCCTCCTATCACATTTTTTACTGTTGTCGCTAAACTGTTGAACCAAATGCCATGAAACTTGGCAAGTTTCCATAGAATTTATCCCTAATATATCCCCTGCCGCCTGCAACAGCTGGTTGGTAATTGGCGACAAATTTGATGTGTGATGTCATCAAGAAAGGTATTTTTGCCCCATTAAACTATAAGCTGGTTTAAACAGGCAAATAAGACCTTTCCTTAACAAATGGAGACGTCATTATTGCGCTCCTCACATATAGGTCTACTTGCACACTAAGTTTCATGCTTATAACAAATTGCAAACAAAAGTTATTGAGCCCCCCCACCCTTCAAGTTTTGAGGAAAATTACAAGCTGATTGTAAAAAAAGTCGATAAATTTATGCATCTCTTCAAGATTGAGTTTACTCATACAACCTACAGGCTCCACAAGCCTCTGGACCGCTAGTCAGAAGTGCTTGAATAAAACACTCACATAAAACATAGTTCACAAGTCCTACTGATTTACAGCACAGAGAAGAGGGCATGGTCATAATATGTTTCTGTTAATACGTTTTAGCAACGAATAAGGACCTTTTCTAAAAGTCAAGAGTAGTGTGAAAAAAGGGGCAGAAAGGACAGATTTCAGCCTGATTCCTTGCAAAATGCTATGGGAATGAGCTTTATCTAATGAAAAGGGCACTTTTCAGAGAATTATGGGAAGGGCAGCACCCCATATTTGGATACTCTTTCTCCATCAAAAAGGCTCTGTGAACGTATATAAACCAATTAAGATATGCAAGCAATAAATCTGGTTATTCTACAAGGATCAAACGATGAATGCATAATATGTCACAACAATGTGAGGAATTCAATGTATGTTTTTAATTGCAAGCTGATGATCTAAAAAACAACAAAATTATGACCAACCTTCAATCTTAGAAATGCAATTTCCAGCCAGCGTCAATTCAACCAGTTGTCCACACTTCTCTAAGCCCTGAAAAAGATCAAGCAGCAATTAACACAGTTGAACCATTCATGATATGATGTGTTTGATTTGTTTACATGACGAACCCTAATTAAATAGTGCAGTGCATTTGCTTCTCTAATACAATTCATACTCTCAAAAACATACTTTACTGCAAACAATCCTCCAGGAATAATAAACCCGGGAGGTACTGCCTACAGTTTAGAGGCAAAATAAAAAAAATTTTCAAGTCTCAAGTAACCATATTATTTTAGTTTCTGTTTTTCTGAGTTTGAAAACCATGGGAGGCAATTTCAATATGTTTCACCGAATACTTCATTACTGCAGTAATACAACACGAGTGAATGGAAAGCAATGGGTCTTAATAGAGCAAAAAAACTTTCATTACAAAAAGCACATCATCGCATTTATCATTACATTCATATATACTGCACATAGTAGGCCACGTTTTGTTGCTTAAACAGTTCTCTTTAAAGAAGCACTAACCTCAATTTTAGTTATGTTGTTGTTCTTGAAGGAACCCCACTTCAGATTCTCTAACAGCTCCAAATTTGAGATCTTGCTCAGGTTTTGACCATCAAGACATAATGCTGTCACCTAAAATAATGCCAGAATAAAAAAGAATGATTTCTTTTTCTCATAAGGACATTAATTTAAATAGAACTACCCTCATTTTTGCAGAAATAGAGAACTATGTTTAGTCAACAATAATTTCTTGACATAAAAAACTAAAGAAGCATTTAGGGAGCAATTGCATCCATCTTGGTTTCCATACTTTCGTAAGTCAGACATGCTCAGATTAACTGGCCATGTACACACAGGAAAACGCTAGAGGATCAACAGGAATTGTGCGAAACATGAGCAAATGGAATAGCTTTATTGTATCCAATGCACAGTATTGCCTCCAGTTCAAAAGTTATTACATCATCTCCTCTTTCCAGGAACACTCCGTAACAGCAATGCCTCAAGGAAATCTGCTCGCTTTTAGGTTAACAACATCCATGAGAAGTTAAAAAAAAATCTAGAAAATAAAGTTTAATGATCTCAGACAACCATGACTGGTCTTTCCGACAAAATGAAAGGACAGTTAGCCATAGTTTATCAAGCTTTACCATGCACAGACTAGGCAAGGTCAAGGTTCAACGTTTGTTCAAGGTCAAAGCATGAATTAGTTTTAAGCTGACCTTAAAAAACCACTGCTTGTCATCTTCTGATAATTTAACAGGCTTCTTCCTACTCTCTCTCATCAAAATCTTTGATGTCTCTTCCAAACTCAGGGTACGCAAACTGTCTGCATCAGTCCTAGCATTCGCCAGTACGGTTATGTATGCAATACGTGACGCAGCCGCAAGTCGAACCGCATGAGCTGTTTCTTCTTCGGTAATTGGCTTGCCATTCATGACTGTCAGAGAACGGAGACGTCCAACACAGCGAAGACGAAGTTCTTCAGACTAAGGAGAAAACATTGCAGGGATGCAGCAAGAATTATGTGCTTTCATGAATAATGGGAAAACCAACACATAGACTTTCAGAAGAGAGCACAAGGCCTAATATTAGACTTGAGATCTGTCTGAAAAAGCAGACTGAGAGGCTTGTTACTTGATAATTACCCACATCTGAGAAATTGATGATACCTTGCATGATCTTAAAACAATCATTTACATCATTACTGTTAAAAAGTACCAAACTAAGCATACTTTGCACAAAATCCATATGATGCTTTAATATAATATTAAGAACACAAATTCATCTGTTTAGAACACATACCAAGATTTTGACTATTTTCAAGCAAAGTCGTGAAAATAATGCTGAATCTGAAAGACATCAAGCCACTCGTAACATCTATCTATCTGTTCATCAGCACACACTAGAACCTCATTTATAAAGTAGGTCTTCTCTATAAACCTCACCTTGGTATCAACAATCCAATGCAACAGCTTGCCCTTCGCAGGATCTAGTACTATTTTTTAAAGGGAGCAGCATTTGTTGAGATATAGAAATTTGCAAGCAGGTATAGCTGGCAAAACATAGCAACTGGGGGTTTTTGGGGGCTTTGTGAGCCGACCAGGTCTAGCATTAGTTGCGGCATTTTCCACAGCTCTCTCATGTGAGATAAGCTGCCAAGGTCACAAAACATTTGACGTTCTCTTCCTTCCAAAGCTGTTGTTGAACAGAAACGAAATTTGTGTTAATCTCTCTCAGGTGACTGCATCTAATTCAAAACCCTGATGGGTTCAATACTTGGATGAGATCAACAGTTATCATTCATCACAATGGGATTCCACAGAGCTATGAAAAAAAATCTAATTTGATTTCGTGGGTGATGATGTTTCATGCACAAAAGTAGTCAGGGCTTGGCCTGTGTTAGCTCCAGCCTAAAGGTTCAAAACAATAGATGTGCAGATCTTTTAAAGATTTGATGAAGGTTCAAATTAACTTTGGAAAGTAAAAATAAGTTCATAAAAAGCATTTGAATAGGTCCTATTGCAGCATCAAGGAGGAATTTTGTAGTAAAACGATGAATTCAAACCTTCATCCATGGGTTATGCTGAGTCTTCAGAACTCTGAGGAGTGGTAGATACTTCCTCATCAAACCAACCTCTTCTCGTGTGTGATAAAATTGATTCCAACTGATATCCAGGTAGTGGAGAGAAGGACAAGTCTGGAACAAAATTCATATTCAAAATAAAAGTATCTTAAAAACAAGTAAAACAACAAAAAGAAAACTAATTTTCTTCTAGCGTATCAGACTATCCCCTCCTTTCATACAAGGGTAAAATCAAACCTAAAATGGGGACAGTCCTAAAATCTGTCAGCCTCTATTTGTATTCCTGTCACTCTAAAAATTGATAAAAGTCTTGTGATAAAACCTGGCGTTCCATTCTCAAATGTGCTACATAATGCGCCTTCTCTGACTTCCATGTTCTGCGACTTGGACTGGTTTACATTGTCAGTTCGTATATATTCTTGCTTCCACTGAGTGTGAAGCTGCATTGAATGACAGGGTCTTCAAGCGATGATATCTGCAATGGTATCATCCTGGTGGTACAAAGGCTTTGCTGTATTCCACAGAATGTTAACCTTGGGATATATCACCTTTGCCATTACTTGTAGTGAATCATAAAAGACACATGGCACAACATAAGACATCATGAAGAAACCTAATGTCAAGCAGGTGGCCAGGACTTTGTACCCTTTTCCCAGTGCTGGGGGAATCACTATAAGCATTATTTAAAGGGAGATGTTTAACTCTATTTATACTGGACCTTCTAGGGGCTCCCCAACTCATGGGGAATGGGAAGCCATAGCAATGAAACTTTGCCATCATTGGTGAACAAATTTGGCATAAGGTAAAAGTGCTGATGTCATTAATTATTCATCATGTCATCCATTATTCGTGATGCCATCAATGAAAAACATGGACCGTAATTTTTTGCGAAAAATAGGGGTTTTCGAAAATTGGCAAAAACCGACAAAAACTATTATTTCAAATGAGAAATGGTTTTACATGATGGTTTCAGGCTCACATTACTCCATTTTATGTGGTTTTGTAGCGATTTAACTCAAAAAAGACATAATGGTCTGACCACCAGCAAATTTGGCTCAAATTTTACAGTGAAAGTGTCCAAATTTTGTAAAAACGAAGAATAGACTCTAAAATATATCAAATTAAGTCACCAATTTTCAGCCCAAAATGTTAATCCGTTAGCCCCTGCCCCCAGTAAAAATAAGGTTTAACCCTAGTTGCTGCGAAGTCATGCAACACCCTAGTTAGTGTGTGAGGGCAAAAAGCCCCCTTACTTTTCTTAAAAACAATAGCAGCCACACACAAACCAACGGCACATACTTATAGAGCAACTATTGAAACTTTAAAATATGTGTAGATTTGTAATTATTTCATAACTGATGCTGACGTCAGCATAATTACCATCAGTTGGGAATTTTGCTAATTAATTATGCAAAATTTCAAAGTCTTCAAAATTTATTCCGATTGACTAAACATGTTCCAAATAGTGTAGATAAACCTATTTAGAATGTAAAATCTTGTTTTTCGACGAACTTTTCTGATTATTACAGAAAAACAGCACTGTTTCAATAAATCTGCCTCAAAATTGGTCAATATTTTGCTCCAATCGGATATTAGAAAACTGCGATATCTTATGAACCACTTAACCTATGGAGCTGAAATTTGCAGTGCAAATATGCCAAGTTTCGTTACTCCAGGGTGAAGCATTCAGAGGTTATTTGCAAAAAAATACTAGGTTTAATCGAGGGAGGTACCTATTCAAACAACTTTCATGGGTGTTCAGTATTTCAAAAGCAAATCAAACACGTCATTTTCTGCTAATACAATTTTACTACTGATAGCAACAATTATGTCAAATAAATCTACCACTTGGGCACTTGAATTGTTGCTTTTTGCAACCCACAAAGAGCTGTTGAGAAATTACAAAATCTCAACCCATCTAAACATTCAAAGATGTCATGCAGACTGGAAGGGCACTCTCAAAGGCAGCCCTATAAAACTGGTTCAGATATGACTGTGTTGCATAAATCATCTACAAACCCTGAATAATGCAACTGCACAGATACAGAATGATGCCACTGTACAGATAACGAAAAACATGCAGCGTGACAATGAAAAGTATACAGAACAAGATCCTACCTTTAGCCCTTCAATGCTGGAAATTTGATTGAAGCTCACATCTAAATACTCCAGTGTGGCCTACACACAAAAAGAATAAATAAATACGTAACTTCAGGTTTCTGCACAAGGTCAGCCCCATGAAAGTAAGAGCTTAGACAAAATCCCAGACTTAACAAGAACTTTCATATAAATATATATCCTCCTAAAGAACTTGTCCGCATCAAGACAGCAATACAAATAATGTAATTGTAAAAGCAATATCCCATAATGCACTTATCAATAAAAGCGGCCATAGAAACATGTAAGGCATACTTCCTTGAAACAGGTAGTGATACCATAATTTCCTGACTTTTAAAGTCAAACTGTCAGTCAAAAACAACATATTCTACCTATCCACTGCAGCTAATACAAGTACACCTCTTAACCCTTTTACAACTCAAGCTCTTTCCGAAGCTGCGTTTTGGACTGCGTAGTAGTTACACATTTTACAGCGGAATCAATGGTAGGACAAAACAAGAAGGAAATGTAGACGAAGCCTGCAGGAAATTTCAGCAAGCTTGTGTGAATGGGGATCAACAAAAGAAAGGTCTGGAGAGCAAAACAAAACGATTTACGTACTGCAGGGTAATCATATGATCAGGTTACCTAAGAACAGAAATTCAGAGCGAGAAAGCACGCAGTAAGATATGCAATAGAAAAAAAACATATGCTCGAAAATGGAGCACTAACCTTTCTGATCAAAATTTCCTTTTCTTTTTGCAATAAAATATCCTATCCTGAAATACAGCCACTGACAATGCTCAAACGCAAACAAGTAACAGATACTTACGATTCCAGCTAGGTCCGTCATGTTTGACAAATCATTGAAGCTCAAAATTAACTTCTTCAGAGATGGCAGTTGACATATCATTTTCAGCTTTGATAATCCACACCCATGGAGGTTCAAGTTCTACGAGGAAAGAATTAAACTAAGGAGTACATCATGTATACAGAATTGTTGATTAAAATTGTAAGTGTATCCATCCACATAATGACCTACCTAATATGCGAGAGTTAGCTCATCGCACGTATGGTTTGGTACACCAAGTATTTTAAAGTGTGGGAAGAAAGTAATTCAAAACAAATATGGCAATATTCCTGAAATTTAAGTGTGGCAGCATTAATACCATCGACAAGAAAAACATTTTGAGATACTGTTCCTTTAACCTTATTCAGGCGGGGGTGTGGAGGGACTCTGTCACTTTTCGGCCTTGATCGACGTACAATTTTTCCTGCAACATATTTTAAGCCAGTTTTGGCATAATGGTTAACATCAGTTTTGAATTTTGGACGGCATTTGAACAAATAGAGCTTAAACAGTAAAACTTTAAAAAATATTAGTAGAACTCTCTGGCACACTTTTAGCACAATTTTTCTTGTTGTTGCTTCATCAGGGGGTGTCATGTGAACGTTGTCAGGTTTTCTGGCTCCGCTGCCAAGATCGTTGACTTATTTTTAGCATTTCTTTGTCAAAACTATTGTTTCTGAAGAAGGCTCTCAGGAAAGCTTCAAGAAGTTGGGGCCATTTTCATACTTTTTCTTGCAAGGGTTTGTGAGAATGAAGGTTGCATCCAATACCAACAAGTTTTACGTCATTTGGTAGAGCAAAGTATGTACTTTCACATGTTAGGTTTATCAAAATGGATATATAAAACCCATGATATCAAAGAGTCTCTAACATTTCAGCTACAACGTAAATTACAAAACGGAGCAAAATTTAATAGTAAAATTCTTCAATGGTAATATAACTTGCCTTTTCAACTACTCCAACATAGGAAGGGGATTGTTACATGCCCAACCCTCACGAGAAACCAACTTGGACTATAGCTATGGGAAATTGACTTCTTCTTGCCAATAACCGAGGACGAAATTCCCAATTTTGGTCCAACAGATGGTCTGGTCTGGAAGTTACATGCACTTGAAATTTGCAGACCCTTGATACAGTTTTTCATAGGAACAAATACAAACTGTCAATGTTCCTGCACACGTGGATCATCTGGAGACATTTCGTTATTCACCGTTCTTCTTCCAGCCAGTAAAGTTGGAATGATTTAGAATGAGCGTGTCCTAATTTTAAAGAAACTTCACTATTATTATCGTAAATTATTAATCATTGTTTTGTGACTTGCGATTCTATAAACCAGATCTGGTGGTATTTATGTAATACCAACAAATTTGAAAGAATGCTACCTAAGTGATAAGCATATTGAGTGGCAGACTGATTAGGTCCCTGCAAATGCACCTAGACCAAGTGGACCTGAGTGCTATCATAGTCAGTACTAACATACTTGCTCACTCCTTGTCGCGTGTAGGTTTTATTAATCTTGGGGTCAGTCAATCTTCTGGATAGGCCTGAGTGTTGGGCGCCCGTAAAACATGCGTAAGATCACAGCTAGAGTCTAAAGCTCCAACATCCAAAGGGTTGGTTACACTTTCCCTACATCACAAGCCAGCATGCAAACCTTTGTGCTTTGCATTTCGTGATTCTTTGGTTGGTTCTCCTGTCCTTGTCATCAACAGTTTACATACACCCTGTAAAAACGGAGCTTTTATTTTTCTCTCCAGAGTTTGTTTCTCTGTCTCCAACCCTCTGGATTCAGCAGCGTTTCTCAAAATTCACTCTGTGCGTGTGGTTCATCTAAAACTACCATTGCTCCAAAGTTTCAGACAAAAAATTACAAAAAAGTAACAGCTGGATCTTGAAATATTTTGAAAGAACCCTAAAAACTGCCTTTTTGGACAATAACGGCCATGCCCAAACTGAACACGAGTTTTCCCAGATATGAAGCATGATGCATATTACAACTACAATTGCTCTTACGTTTCATTCTAAAAATTACAAAAAAGTAATGAATGGATTTTGCAATATTTTGAAAAATCATTTGAAAAATGGTCACCTGCAAACCGAACAAATTTTTCGAAATTCCGGTCATCGCTTTTCTTCAATAACAAATTGTCACCTTCATGCCTAATTTCAGAAAAAGCCATTGACCGGTTATCCAGGAAACTTGTGTTGGTGGAGGACGGATGAACGGACGTGCCTCATTTTGGACTCATCTGCTTAAGTGGGAGTCCAAAAAAAGGCCTACTGCCTAAGTTGCCTTACCTGCACTGCATATTAATTCCATCTAGGTTTCTAAGTTGTGTAAAGAGGCTGTGCATGCTAGACAGCCTACACTGATCACCACTCAAGACAGAAAAGACATTATTAAGCCTGATTTCTAATACACTTAACCGCAAATGCGTGACTCTATGCACATACTATGATGAATGACCAACAGTGCATCTTGAAGCATACTTCAAATAAACCTTCGCAATGCTTTCCAACATACATAGGAGACCAGGGAAACGAATAGTGGCGATGGGCAGGAGGAAAAGATGTGCAAAACAGCTACAAAAATGAAGTTGTCGATAAACAAATAAATTTACAAGCACACACAAATCAGTACAAAACACAGCAGGAGACACATGAGAATGACACATTATACTATAAACAGCATAATTATTAAAGATCTGTTTGTGCGTAAAAAGATAAGTATGCAGAAACACATTTGCATCAAAACAGACAACCACAGGTGATCTCACAAGTCACCCAGTTCGATCTTAAATATATGAATATCCCCTTACAAGTTAGAGCTTGATATACCAAAGGGTGCTTTGCCTCTTTACAGCCAATATCAAATTAGAAAAGCATCACCAGCTAGGCTTAACAACTACTTGGACACAGAATTAAACATTCACTTAATTATAATACATAAAAAAGGAAACAGAACAGCATACTGCTTTACAGAGAATACAGGCACATACTGTGATTTTGTTGATGTGTGAAAATCCTGTCTGCTGCAGTAGAAGTTCTTCTGATAAAAATGTTAACCTGTAGAATGAAACATAGAAAATCACAAATGACAAATGCAAAAAGTCAGCGAACACTGCACAAATAGATGCACAAATAGATACACAAGATGCACAAAAGAGGGAATAATTGCCACCACCAGAGACAGTCAAACAGCAGTGACAAATAGCATCCTATCATGGTAAGTAAAACATGCTATGCGTAGTGTACACAATCAAACACATGTATTGCGGGTGATAATAGGAAAAGCTAAAAAAAAAACAAAGGCCGATAAAAATGTAACAAATAGAAAGTGATGCAAAGCTTGATCAAAAGACGAAATGTGACTTAAGGTTGCAGGCAAGTAAGGTAGAATGTTTGGAAGTAGAAAAATACTAGTTCAAGGGCACAGTAAACAGGCAACAAGACAACCAAATGACAAGATAAAAAAACAGGCGGAAGTCTTGAAAGCTTTGAAAAGAAATGAAATTACTATACATTGCAGCAATGCATTATAAATTAATCTTTAATGGAAAGCTGAAGATTCACATAGTATCAGCAAACCTGTCCAACACTCTGAAACAGATTGCATAATGCATGTAACAGAGCAACAAAAGGTTGTTGAATTCTTTTGCACAGCCTCACAGATACGCAGATAATAGCAAGTTGGCAGAACAAATATAATAAATGCACATAAAAGTTTGCACCACAGAAAATCTTGAAGTTCTACTCGGCACGAATCACGTATCTCTGCTTTCCCTTAATCCATTAGTGAAAGTACTGCTTTGATATACTCCAATAATAGCAAGAATATATTAAGTCAAATAAAAGTGATGCATTAATGCAACAGCAGTCTAAAGTTTGTGAAGATCAGGAAGGCGGATTTTCTGAATTGATGAAATAAATTTTTAGCGAGCAAATGCAAAAGAAGTTCAAAAGTACCTTAAAAAAATTTAATATCCAAGTAAGCAAGTCGTGTATCAAGTTCTATGACCTGACAACGCTTATGGTAAAACACGTTTTGTATTTCGTAACATGCCGAAGACATAATTATTAAGACATATGGTGAACAAGCCACTGAGGCACAACTTTTGGTTGGAAAACACCAAATAGAGCAAAGGAACATACGTATCTTGCATGCATGCCACGAGTGTCTTTATTCCATAACTCCATTGTCAGGGCATATTCTAGAAGGTCAGGACATACGATCGTTTTTCATACAAAGGGCAGCTTTTTTCAAAATCTTTAAAGGATCCTATTGTTTTAAACTTGAGGGGCAGCCTCTTGCGTTCGATAGTCGATAGCAACATAGTGCTAAAATAAGCTCTGTAGTCATCAAAAAAACAAACTCAATATAGCAACAATAATTTAAAACAAACTAAACCTACCT